>QDEB01121013.1:0-12055 GCA_004193795.1 Asbolus verrucosus | reverse complement strand
CTTGCAGCAGAAGTTGGTGTCTCTCATACACCGTATTTTGAAAGAAAAGGGTTTACATCCATACCATGCAAGCGTTACACCTTAGTGATCCTCTGCGCCGCATGAACTGTTGTCAATGGTTACTCGAACAGTGTCATCAGGAACCTAATTTTCAACATTTATTGCAATGTAGTTTCTTCAGGTACGATGTTTCAATTCAATCATATTATTAAACACGGAAAGTGAGTGTTTTTTACGAAGTGAATGTTTTTGTTTTTTATACGAGCTGTTTATGTGACCGTAGTGTTGCGTTGATGCTTCGTTTAACAACGTCGCTGTAGGGACGGTTCGAGGGGGTTTCTCCCCAATGGGGTTCCAATTTTTTTTTTTTCCAAAAATCACGCTTCATTCTCGTGTCTAATGTTCAGGTTAAAATTATTGCTTGTATTTCAATTACACCTTGTACATACATTGGGAAGTGTATCTAATAAATCGTTCAAAACTAACATGCTCTTAAAATGTCATTGTATGCCTGCAAATAATGACTAAAATAATAAAATAAAGACGTTGAGATCTGTTCAATATTTTGCAACAACTTACATGAGTGTGAAATTCAAAAAAAAAACACTGATGCGCTATAAAAATATACTTGAAAATTAGATAGATTATTAAGATGCATTCACTATTTGAATGTTTTAATTTAGTTACCATAGGTATAACTAGTTCTTATAACATGTTTTCTTATAATTTTATCAACAAAAAAAAGTCAAAATAATCTTTTTATAAAGAAATTTACATAATTAAAGAAAAGTTGGACAAAATTACAAAAACTTTATTTACATAATTATGATTGGTCTTCATATTTCAAAGCTGTTAAAATTATTAAGAATATTACAATTTAATAAGACTAACAACCGTTAACAAATATAACGATGTTTACAATATAATTAAGAAAAAACGAATATATTTTTCATTGTGACTGCGTTTTATTTAAGTCTGTTTATATTTTTTATTCCAGATTTATTTTCTATAGACAAGAAATACTTATTCTTCAAACGCGAAATACTACACACACATATGCAGTTCTTATTTCGCGCATGGGTAATTGACTATCGAAAATCTCCATTGAACAAATCCAATTTATTCGAAAATCGTATGCAATATCGCGTCATCTTAGTATTAATTTAGTGCAAAGATCATGAATCTGCCAAGCAATTTTAGGCCTTGGCGCTGTGAAGTTGTTTGGTACAAGGGCACTGCTGTAATTCATGACGGTGCACCCCGTGCTATTGACTGAATACGTTCAAAATATATTTTAAAAGATAGCTTCTCAGTCTTCTTTTTTAATTCCACGAAATATTAAACTTGCTTCTAATTTTATTCATTTCCATTTACTTATCTTGAACCGTTTACGAGAAATTCGATTTTTTTTCTTGAAGCTTTGAAAGCTAATAACTCAGGCGCCAAGTAACCGATCTTGATTTTTCTTCTTTTGTTTGCCTTCATTCGATGGATGTTTGTGATAAACTGACCAAATTTCATCGTGTTATCTTACTTAAAAACAAAAAGAGGGTGCGCACTCCGCACAATCCTTAGGGTCATATTGCCCATTAACGAACTTAGATCTAACAATTTGACAAAGAATCCGTACACAAAATTTGACCTCAATAGGTCAAAGCGTTCTCAAGTTATCGATGTGATGTCCTAAAGGAGCACGATCGAGCGAGGGACATGGACAAGAGTAAAAGCTCTCCTCGCTAATACTCGTGCGTTAAAAAAATTAAGTTAGCTTTGAATCTCAAAAACGGACAGCGGAATAAAACTAAAAAGATTCCAGGTAATAGAATTTAAATGCTCCCAACCCTGTACCAAATCTAAGGACAAACCATTTTCTAAATATTTAACGTATCCAAACTTTTTTGCGACCTGTATATATAAATGTTTACCGGAAGAAAAGCTAAATCGAATTCATTATAGAATCCCGACGTATAACGAGGAAAACATCGGTGAAATCTTTTGTAACTGAAAAAAAAAAGAAATATAATTTGGAATTGAAAAATCGATTTTTTTTCAAATAACTTCGCTAAAATATGATTCACTTATATTCCTTATAAGTTATCACTTGACTGAAATTTGATAATAAATTTTAAACATGTAGAGCAATTCACACATCGTACCTGAAAATCAGATACTTTCTAAAATAATAAAATTAAATTTTTGTTTAAAGCCACAGTTATTTGTCAAATAGCATTGTTACTAAAGAGTGATCATTAATGAATAAATGTGCCACATATCTTTTTTAAAGCATCTACTAGTTTTTACCGCCCTTTGAATATACAATTATAGTTGATGTTTAGACAGTGATTTGCGTCAAATTTTTCTTTTAAGGCCGATTCATACTTCAGGTCTTGTAACGATCAGATCAAGGCACGATTACGATCAAGTCAAATATTAGAATATGCATTTTGTATTGAAGTATTCACATTATGAGGCACGGTCAAGTCATGGTCTGGTCAATTGACCGCGCTCTTCTGGCGACGAATATTTGAGCGAACCAAGACCGTACCGTCTAAGCAAAAACCGCAAGTGTGAACAAGTAACGATCACAGTCAAATCAAATTTCTCATATTGGTACTGAAGTTCTTTTACAATTTCACAGAAAATGGATGAAGTACTGGTACGAGGACACGAGGAGCTCTATAATTTTGCAGACATTCGGGCAACATCCACAAGAACAAGTTATGGATCTCATTTAGCTAAAATATTTAGCCGAAAGTATTGAAAAAATTTCGTTTCGTAATCCAAAAGTCCTTTGAATAAGATGAAAAACTGTCCATCTCTCTTTGGTGCACATTTAAGGGATGAATCCAAAAGTCTCTAGGCCATTTTCTTCGTTAGGATTTACTGTTCTCTTCTTCTTCGTTCAAAATTCAAGCCATTATGGCCATGTCCTTTGTGGAAGACTTAGAAAACATATTCTTCTGCACATTGCATGAACAAAACTAATCGAGACTGATGCTTGACCGCGGCGGTGTGAATGGTCCGTCAAAAAACATGACCGTGATCGTGCCATGATCTGACCGTTACAAGACCGAAAGTATAAACCAAGTCTCAGACTGCATACAAAAATGTCACAATAAGTAAGACACCGTTGGACATAATTGTAGCACATGCACATGCATCTATAGGTGATTCATGAAGTGTGGTAGATATTTGATCCTGTAACAGATCCACAGATATTTATTGCACACACAGAGAATCGGTACATCAAAATGGCATAGTTTTCGTACAAAAATGCTTTGAAAATTTTGTTAAAAAAGTCCGCTGGCTCTAAAGGTTCAATGACTCGCTGTCCTGTAATCACTAACAAAAAAAGAAAAAAGTATTACAAGAAAGTTTACATTTTTTTGTTCGACCGGGATGGTGACACGTTATCGCTATTATCGTCGGTTTTGTCTATCATTTCGTGGTATTAAGACGAAAATTTCTTTAAAATAACAGACGCGTTTTCGTTCAGTGACTTCACCAATATGGTCCTCCTCTACGGCGAAGCTCCCGGTAATGCTGCCACAGCACAAAGGCTCTATGGCGAAAGATATCCTGATCGACGCCTTCCCAACACCCGTACTTTTACACGAACAGTGCAACTTCTTCGCGATACGGATAGTGTGAAGATGAACATTCACGATATTGGCCCAGAACACAATGATCGTAAAGTGAATGCCGAGGAAGATGTCTTGGAGTTAGTGGAAGCCACCCAAACAGGTCTCTCACAGTCTATGATTTGGAGGATTTTACATTTCCAAGGATTATATTCGTACCAGAAGATCTTCCGCGCCGTATACAGTTTTGCCAGTGGCTACTACAACAGCACAAAGGTGTAGGTCCTTGAAGTTCTGACGAGTACGTTCTGTTTATTTTGCAAAACGAAAACGAAAGTGAATCTAATTTTTATAGGATAAACGCAAGTGAACGTGGTTTTTCTAGCTGATAAGTTTTTACATATTTTATGTTTGTTCAAACACTGATTTCAGTAACCGTCAAAATAGTTTCATGTCTCAGTTGTGAGTATCATTTTTTCAAATTTCAAGCATTCCTCTACAAATACTGTTAACAGTACATATGCGAGGCACAAAATATGTGGTTCAAATATATACCACACTTCATGAGTCAGCCTACATAGTCTACACGAAAATTAAGTATTCGATTATTTGTCAAACGACTTTGTTGCTATAACAACCAACAAAATTCTAATGAACGTACTTGTAATTACTTGAAAGCGGAACATCAAATCTAATATCTTTTCATTATTTCAAAACGTAAACACGTTTAATCATTAATGATCATTCTGTTATATTTCGCAAAAAAAAAATGAGAACACACACAATGTGTATATCGAAAAAAGCAGCATTGTTATAGCTTGATTATTATAAAGAAGGGTGATAGTTTAAATAATTTTAATATCGTATAATTCAATAAATTGCAACCTTGATGTTAATGTTATGACACGTGCTACTGTCATTATCAAAGTCAATCAAGTTAGTACAATTTAATACTTACTAACTCATGTCATTGCAGTCTTCAGCACAGTAAACAAGTAGTGGCTGATAGTAACCAGTGTTGTTGTATATCAGAAATCTAAAAAGATATTAGGAGCAACACTTATCTAAAAACTTCAATCTTACAAAATTTTATAAAAGTATAATAATGTTTAATATACGTAATTCTATATAACACGTTTTTTAAATGTAATTATCGTTTTTTTTTTTTTTAATGATACTGTTGTAATTCCTATGTAGTGGAATTCCTGTAATCTCGATATCCAAAAAGAGTTAATCACAACAGTATCATTTTAATATATGTATTTATATATATTTCCTTTTCTGAGGAAAAATTTCGGTCTTTAAGTATATGACGGTACAATTTATACCAATAGTATGCCTGCAGATTTTTAATGACTTTTACTTCGTTTTAATTATTATATTAGATTCATTTCATCATAAACCATACAAATAGTAACCATACAAAATCCTCATAAAAAGATTCGTTTGTATGCACAGGGTTATTATAAATGTTTATAATATCGTAATTAATTGTGATTTGTTACATACGCTTAGATTTGCCGCCTTTCAATTTTTGAATTTGGGTTAGAATGTAAATTTGATATTTTTGTTTTCAGTCAACCAAGTAGTCACATCAATTTGCCTTAAATAGTGGTGTAAGTAGGTATAGGCAGCAAATGGACATAGCATACGGGATTCTGAAAACCATGTAAGAAATTCGAAATTAAATTATGTTACAGAAAACCAGACACTAAGATGTTAGCATTGCGCCAATTTGCTATCTCAGTTAAGTTCGCCGTAATGGTTGCTTAAAAATCTGATACTACGTATTCACAATTTAATTTTAGTTTCTGATAAATCTACGAATTCAGAGATAAACTATCTCAGGTATAATACAAACACCGTGCTTAATAAAATTAACCGACGTCCTGCTTTCCTACTCATCCCAATCGGCAACGTGGCCGAGTTAACTATTAAAATTACCATTTTAATAGACAGTACTCATAAGTTTTATACCGAATTTTCATTTTAAGAGGATTAAAAAGGATCAAAGGCTATTTCCAATTAGCTCCAACAGTAATGTTTTGACGGTCACAACCACCTACGTACTATAAATAATCTGAGAATCTATTCCGTGAATATTTTCCATTTGATAAATGTAAATGTAATTAAAATAATTTAATAAAAGTGAACTACAATCACGTTAAAATCTAGAATATTACATCTTTAGAGTTACATTATATACTTATTACTAAAGTATTTTGACTGACATTTACATTTTAGAATGGAAAATATTCACAGAACAAATTTTACTTTCTCAAATTATTTTTTACAACACGTACAGACGACTTCAGACGACTTCTGAACATAAGTTACAACCTCATTTTTGAAGTTGATTTGTAAATCCTCTTGCCCCTTTCTTATCGTTTTATAATGAAAATTCAACATAAAGTCTATGTTGAATTTAAATGTTAAATTCCTCGGATACGTTGCCAGTTGGGGTATATTTAGAAAATCACGACCTCGGTTGATTTGTATTATATCGGTATTTGTGTTATATCATTGAATTCATAGATACGCAACATTTGGCAGCAACGCATCCTGAAATTAAATTGTGAATAGTATCAGATTTTTAATCAACGATTACGGCGAAACAAAATGAGATAGTAAATTGCCGCAATGGTAACAACTTCTTATTTTCTTGTTTCTTATAACATACTTTAATTTCAAATGTATAACATGGTTTTCAGAATCCCATAAGATATGTATCATATTCTTTTCACACCATATTAAGGTGTTAGAAACATTTATAATGACTGTAGAACAAATTAAATCATTGTGTGAATTGAAAAAAAATCCTTTATCAGAAAAGTTAAAAATACTTGGAGTGTTTTTTACAAAAACAAAGTTGATGTCGCCGGTAAATTGATACGATGGTTATTTAACGTAAATTATGGCATAAAAAATTCAAAAATTGGTTTTAAATATTCAAATAAATAATAAAATTATTGAAAATGAACGTATGAGAATATATAATATATAATAGTGCGAAAAATATAATTTCCACCATTAAATTCTGTGACAGACACTATAGTTTTTGGTTCCCTAGCTGTCTTCATAAAATTAAAGCTTTTTGACTTACGGTTTGTTTGACATATCCTGTCCTGTGCATTCTAAATTTATATCATTAGGTCTATTTTTTGAACCACATACATTTCCACATGTGTCATATCCATGTATAAATCGTTGTATATCAGAACTAAATAAAGTATATATCATTAGAGATAACTGCAACCAAAGTATATTAAAAAAAGAAGAAATTATTATATAAACTTACCAAAATAAAAACACTGAATGCAAATATTATGAGAAATAAGAGGTCAGTGGATTTTCGTTTTTCAGTAATTTCTGGAATGCTATATAATTCAAAGGGTTGTTGACATCTTCGAAAGGTCGCGATCTGGAATATTTATTGTGGATATAAATAATTGGATCTTGCAACCAAAATTTTAGTTTCAAATATATTTTATAAGTGAACAGGAGTTTTTTTAAATTTAGTAATGTTTACATAATTCAATTCGATAAGAGTTAAATAGTACAGCCATCAACGAAGTAATGTGTGTATCCCACGGAGAGGGACTGAAGTTTGAAGAAATTATGAAGATAGATAATTGAAGCGTTGAGATCAAGAACCATACTAGTCACCAAAAAGTGATTTCAAGAAAAAACTAAAAAACTTCCTATTTTTATCCAAATTCAAAGAAAAAAAGGTCTTAAGGTTACGATAACGTGATGTAACCTCAAGAAAATCGAAAATTTCGGATTCAAGTTGTTCTTGGTAAATCTTTTTTGTTAGTTCTATTCATACTACCTAAAATAAAACAATCTCTAATTATCTATCTTTGTAACTTCTTTCTCTTTTATGAATAATAAATAACAATATGTATGTAATCAATAAATTTATTATTATTATGTTACATAATCAAATGATACATTTGATTCAAACAAACCAACGAAAAATAACTGAAAACCCGGTTGACAGCTTCGTTTATGGTTTCTACGTTCATTACTCATTTTTAATAATGTTTATTAGTTTCGTTCGTTCTTCAATCTAATATGATTCCGTGTTCTTTCAAATTTTTAAGTGATACCTCAGTTCTGCCCATATTTCACTATTTTCCAAAGAGGTGAATTACCGCACCACTTACTATTTAGGTATCGATAAGCGTTTAATCCCTCTCAATGGGATAAACGCATTACTTTTGTCGGTGGCTCTATTTGAGATTCAATCTTGGTTTGTAGAGGTACATTTCCTTTTATTCAGGTTTTAATAAACTAGAGGACGATTAAGTTGACCAACAGAAACGCTGCTTCAAGGAGAGTTTATCGTTAACTTCAAAATGTACCTTAAAAAATGATACAGTGAAGAAGCTAGTAACAATAAAGTTGAATGAACATTTCGACATTTTAAAACGTCAACAATTTTTTTGTATATGGTTCTTTAATGTTTTGTGCTTATTAATCTTTAATGACTGCAAAATTATGAAAAGAATTCGTATCATGTTGCTAGATCTACTATACTTATGTTAGTTTTTTGCTATCTAATCCTGTTAATTCTGATTAATTCTTTACTTTCGTTCCAAGTCCCGGATCAAAGATTGTTGCTTGCAGGCGTCGAGTTCTACTTATGACATAAATTACTTTGCCCATTTCACCTATGAAAACTACATCTTTATTGGCATTCATTTTCGACTAAGAAGTTATTTTAGAATAAATGAAATAAATTAGAAAATTGTCTTAAATAACTCAAAACAAATGTTCAAAGTGCCTGCCACCCTTTTGAATGCATGCTTCTTCTGACCAAGCTTTACTGCAAATTTTCTAACATTGTAGGCTCCACAGCAGCTGTGCTTCCTGTAGCTGGTCCTTTAAAATTTCTAGCGTATCCACTGGTTCGCGGTGTATGTAATCTTTCAACTGATTCTAAAAAAAGTCTAAGGGAGAAAGATCTGGAGATCTTCCAGGCCAGAATACAGAGCCACCGCAATGAATCTACCTGCGGGGATGACTAATTGTTAACACTTGTGCTTGTCTTGAGAAATGCAGCGAAGCATTCGTCGTGTTAGAACTACATGTTCCTTCTTATTAATAGCGGAATGTTTTCCAACAAACCTGGAAGTTCCTCGCTCAAAAAATTGACATCTAAGCTAGATAATAGGTATTTTAAAATTCAATGGATACATTTTCTGTCGGAAATTAAATTTGCCATAGTATTATCAACAATTCCAACCCACCGGTTAATACAGAATCTTTCTTGGTAACATCCAATTCGAGTCATGTGTGCATTCTCAGCTGCCGAAAAATGCCAGTTTTGAGCATTAAACATCCCTTGTCTTGAAAATGTACATTCGTAAACAGAATATAACGTGAACAATTGGCATCGTTGGCATTTTGATCTAAAACGCACCGACAGAGATGTACTCGGCGCGGATAATCCTGTTCTCGTGAATGTTGGACGCGGCTGTAGCGAAACGGATGCAGCCTGTTTTCCTTAACGATTCTCTGCCTTGTAAACTTTGCCGAACAAAACACACACTTCTTCTAGGATCCTTCTCCAAGGCACCCAGAAATTCTTGTTTAAATTCTCCCAGTCGGGTGACGTGAAGCTACCTTTTCTTGTAGGAATAAGTGACCCTGTTTTTTTTGTTTGATTTACCAATTGGAGAAATCGTTGCCTTAATAAGAAAAGTGCATATCTCCTTTTAAGGTAATTTGGCAGTAGAGTTTGGTGTAAAAATAAAATGCCTTCGGACTTAGGTACTTTTCCAAACAGAAACGTTAGGTTTTTGGAATCTTTTGGAAGCTAGGCAATGTTCTCAATAAATAGCTTGCAAAATTTGCTGGTGGATGGTATTTATAGTACGATTACTATATAAAGTAGAGTTAGGCACTTTTCTTATTAAGGTGACGAAATGTATGATTATCAGGTTGACACCGATTAGGAAACCTATTTGCCTATTAACGTATAGCGACTCCTGTATTACGGTTACACCGACCCTAAATAAGCAACATTTCTAGCTATTCTTTTTTAGAATAAGACATTTGTTTGAAAGTTTTTAACCACATGTTATGTTATCAAAAAAATTCATTCAACTATATTAACACTTCTTCAAATTTCCGTACATCTTTTGTGACAAAGCTCACTTTCAAAATAAAAAAGAGTATGTGATGAAACTATTAAGTTGTTGCTTGACTTTAACATCCTCTAGTTCTAGTACCGTTAAAGCTTTAGAATTTTTGTTTGCAGATTTTAACTCAATTTTTAGTGTGAAATGCGATGTTCACCCTGTATAAACTGCCAAAATAATGTGGGTGAATCAATGCAGTTTGCACGGCTGCTTTAAGTTCAGGGCGGACTTTCAACTGTTAATAGTTGACAAAATGTAAATTACCCTCTCACCTTCAGCCACTCTAACTTTAAAACTATAATAGTACCCTACATCATGTGATACGTCGAAATGAAAATTTTAAAAAATATTACCTTTTAGCATAAAAACAAATTCAGTTAGTTGTAAGCGCAGAGTGTTATTTAAAATTTTGAAGTTAGGGTGACTAGGAGGTAAAGTTACACCGTCTGTCGTTGCTAACTTCCTGCTAGCGCGGTTATACACCAAGTCAATTAATCGACTTGACACTCAGATTACTCTATGAAGACAGAGAAAAATTATTGACCCATGGTCAATACAACTCTATGTGACACTGCCAATGTCATAAGTTATCTATAACTGTATATTATAAACCAAGGTAGAGAAGATTATATATTATTATATATTATAAAGGAGGCACCAAGATTAAATCCCGAGCCGCAGGCGAGAGATTTAAGGTGCCGAAACTATAATAGTCTTCTCTATCGTGGTTTATATACTATTTTTTCCACTACTAATAACTCAAATCATTTTTTTTTTTTTTTTAATTGAGAATCAAAATATCATCACGAAAATCGAGTAGGTAGCTTGAATTTCAAATTAAGGTATTCTTTTGTTTTACGAATGACAGATAAATATTGTAAAATTTATTTAGCTCAATTGTTCCATTACTTAGTGCCTTTATAATGTGTGAAAGTGAAACAACTGACAGAAACATGCCTTCTGGCATGGCCGCGAAAACGGAATAATTCAAATATCCCACATACTGAAATTAAAAATTTGTTTCTTTAAACAACGATTTTAATACATAAATACTATTAAATAAAATCTCTCCATTGTACTGAATATTACTATTTAAATTCTCTATCTACAATTATCACAGGATTCTCAAAAATTGTTAATTTATTCATTATTCACTATTAGTTAAAAATGAAATATTTTTAACCTGTTTCTGTATGAAGTTTAGAGAAACGGAATTTCATAACATTCTTGTATGTGTCAAAATATTTCGATATATTACTACTAGTGGAAAACATATGTTTGCATATATTTAGTAAATTGATTTTTCTGAAAAAATCTCAAATGGAAATTTATAGATATCTATCAACATATTTATGTGATGTAATGAAGATTACACAGAATACTTACATTCTCAACGACTATGACTTTGTTTCTAGGTCCTTTCTGTATATTTGACTGAACCATTTCTGAAATATTTTGGCTGTGTTTAAAACATATTTACAAATAATGCATTATAAAATATTATTTAAAAAAAAGATACTAGTTGGCCATAAAAAGTGAAACTTGATGCCTTAACATTCTTTCCACAGCATCGTTTGCATAAGGATTTGTTACAAAATTAGAAATAATTACCAATTATTACACGTTCTTTTTTAATGCCATAAATAAAAGAGTCATTTTAAATTTCCGTTCACATTATTGATATATTGGAGTCTATTCTGTAAATAAAATATTAATTAAAATGGTTGTTAAAAAATTATTACCAAGCAAAAACTGCATTTTTATAATCTTTATTGGAAGCTTTCACTTTAACGTCTTGTTAAAATTTAACAGATGTATTACAAAATAGTCTCATAAAACACAATTTCACGGAAAAAAAAATTTATACCAAGCCGAATGACAATTACACTTACAGCTGTATGTAATTATACACGGTGTTTCAAAATGATTTTCATCCAGTCGACGTAGAAATTTTTTTACATGTAAATTTTTCTGTACCGCTATACTCTTTGTGAAGTAGATAGTTCTGTCAGTAGTGTTAGCTGTCAATCAAAATAATTTGAATTGACATCAAAGCGAACAAAAATCAGAAAGAGGGTGGGTCCGAATGCCCATGAACAAGTATATTCACTGAATCGATTTCACATAATCACTTTTGACTTTTAACTCATATTTTGAGGTTATCTAACAAATAGCCGTACTGCCTATCTTATTTTAGTGAAGCGGCATTTTTTATTTTACATGGGAAATTCACAAGCGACTAGATGAAAACCATTTTGAAACACGCTGTATTATCTTTTATTTAGTAGTTTGTTAAATATTGCCATTAATTAGTAATAATGCAGT
>QDEB01120873.1:0-12180 GCA_004193795.1 Asbolus verrucosus | reverse complement strand
AAGATTTTAACTTTACTGCAGATAAAGTTAGTTGATCATGTATTCGAACTTTGTTTCAATAGAATAAGATTAGTTTAAAACCGACTGCCGTTCCACATAATTTATACAAGCAGTACAACTTTACTCACATAGCTGGAATTATTTATATAATTCAAACGAGATATACATCCATGACCACCTCTATAATATACTACTTCAGGCCGGAGGACTGAGTATGTGGCAACCTGTTGAGGAGGCTAGAATGACAAGAGGCTGTAAAATTAAGGTTATGGTAACATTTCATCATTTTGACCGTTTTATCTGCATGAATGTGACTTGAGTTTTATTCCTCTTTTTAAAATGTATCAAAAAACAATATAATGGTATGTCTTTGTCTCTGTTTGAATGTAGATACTTCAAATCCCAAAAAAGCCATTCTACTACTAAATTATGCGTTCCTTACTCCTTAAAAGCTGAGGAAAGTCACTGACAAATAAGTACACAAAACAGAATTACTAGAAGGCACCTGCGTTGAACAATCAACAGTCTAAGAACTGGTATCGTTGGAAATACACTGTAATACCCAGAAAAAGTATGAGTATCTACATACCTTTTTGTTGTATTTTGAAATATCTTAAATGCAACAATAACATTAAAAATATTTGCACAGAGAAAATGTCATTGAGTCAAAACTCATGTTATCAAATCAGTCAAATGGGGTAATTCGCTGCTTCTGAGGCAATATACAACTACCCCGTACAAATGCACCACAAGTCCGTCAAATTTTATCCTAACCCTAATTTACAGCCCTCAATCTGGCAATCCTCAAGCCTGAAGTAAATATAATAAAGATGGCCGTGGTACATCGGATTTTCAAATTTAGCATGATTGGCTTAACAAAAATTTTTTTGCAAAAAAGCTAATTTTAAGAAGAAGTAACAAGTGAAAAACTAGTTACATGATGCTTTTCTTTTTGACATTTGGTAATATTTGATATTTGCGAAACTATTTCTTTTTGTACGGATGGGTGAAGGATCATTATCTGCATTTTCATTGTCTGACAATACCAAAAGTTACAATGACGTTTTTAAATAATTACATTTTAAATATTTTTTTTGTCTGGTGGTCCCAGTTATCTAAATTTCAGATAGTAGTTTCAGAATGGAAGAGAGGGTAGGTTTAAATTTATTTAAACTTTGCCTCGAATTATTGGTTTATTTTATTGTATAATTATTTTTTACATATGAGGGGTCTAATTTTAAAGAGAATAATATCCAGTTTTTATGAAAATTGAGTTAAATACGTTATTATAAAGAGAATGTTTCCTTCTACATGGGGACGATTTCAATACATACTAAACGATACAAAATCCCATTAACTTTCCTATTTCAAATATGCAATTGGTTTCAAATGGTACAATATCCAATACCATTTGAGTTTCATACTGATCAATATCCAATTAAGCCAATAAGATGCATGAATCTTCGGTCATGTGGCAAAGTAAACATGATGATACTTCAACTAAAATGCAACTCTGTAATTTGATGTGAATCTTTGTGAATTAGTTGAAAATGTTCCAAATCATTTAGTTTAAGGTTAGAAATATTATTAGCTATTCAAATTTTATTTTATTTCTTAATTTTGTATTTCGGAGTTCAATAAATAAATACTAGTAACATTAACTTAGGCAAAATTAAAGAAGCAAAATCCTTATACACGACTTTAAGTGAGACCACAATATTGTCTGTAGAGGAATTCTTTTAATTTTCAAAATAGACAATATCCAACATTTGGCTGCAATACGGACATTCTCCAATTTATATTAATTTTTTCTCGGTTTATTTATGAAAATATTTCTAAATGGAATTGACACAGCAGCAATAAATTTTACAGCTTTCGTCTTAAAAAATTAGAATGTCAATATTATCAACATATGTATTTTTTTAACTTTTTGCTGAATTACCCAAAATCGTTTATACTGGATATTGTCCATTTTGAAATTAAACCCCTCATATATGAGTAATGGAATCCCTTTTATTATTATTACTTTTATTACTATTATTACTGATATTGTGGAGTAATTAGGACCATTTATCAAAGTAATTTATTTTTAAGCTATTATGTCAGCAAACAAATCACATTTTGAAATGATTAAGTTGTAATGTGAGATTTGTTATTTAAATCGATCGATATGATAAAAACCAATTACTTTAAATCGCTGCTTCCTCAAGCTTTAACTTAGTGGCCCGATTAAATTTAATTGTTTAAACGTGAGGATTTTTAGTGAGATTATTTTAAGGAAAATTCGATTCTTCTAATATTATTTGTCAAATATTAATTAATAATTCCTTAAGAATTTGTTTTTTCAAAGTTTCGACGAACAATTTCAAATTTCAGAAAATTTATCCACCATCAACTTTTTCACATTTTTTACTTTTTGATTCATCTTATTTTCCTTCATTACGTATTATATACCTACGTTCAAAAATCAACTATTCTACGCATATAAAGAATCATTTTTTATGAAACAGTTATGTATTTTAGGTTTTGATTTTTGTTTAAGGTTTTTTAACAAGACAAATTTCAACCTAAACTTAAAAAAATGTAGATCGAGATTAATTTGATTTATATTTTGATAGTAATTAACTTTAATCAAAATTTTTCAAATGAATTTAACGATTCTATGAATTTAATTATGAAAAAAAAAAAAGAAAATATTTCAGACTTTATATTTTGAAGCTAGTTCAGAAACATTTAAATAAAAATTGGTCCATGGCTATGAGTTGGGAGTTACGAAAGTACGACTTCTCCGAATGCAATATATTATAAAGTATAGTGGATACATTTATGATACCATTAAATATTTTTTAAATAATAAACATTTACTACTTTACAAATTCTAGTTACTGCCTGTAATTAAGTCAAGATTATAATTTTATCTGCTGAAAATGGTACTAAATTATTGAATTATCTTCACACTGGGAAGAAGTTACACTTATGTAGTTTAGGTTTTTAAAATATTTTTTAAAGAAAATACACCTTTCAATAAATTTCAACATCGTGATTTATAAAATTTAAGACTGTTAATGCATTTTTGTTTCTTAAACGCGTATTTACTTTTCAAGTGTAAGCGGTTAACCGCTTTTTATTTTTTTAAATCGTAAATTTCTTCATATTAGGATGAATTAATGTCAACATGTTTTATCATTAATTACGTTTATTTCCCGAATTTGTAGGTTATCTGATTGAAAATTATTTTCAAATTGAAAACAAGAAAGTAAACAAGCTATAAAAGTTTTAAAATAAATAATTGAATGATAAATACTTGTCTGGTATACGATATTGGAACTGTGTAATCTATGATATTGACATATCATAAAAATGTTATTAATTTCATTTTCTACTCATACTACGTAACTCATAAATTTAATTGCCACTTTTTGCCAACTTCAAATTGAATATTTACAAGTTTAATAGAGAAAATAGGTGCATTTAGATAAAATACATTACAAATTGAACTGTATGCGAGAAAAATCAGAAAAACAATTTCTTTAGATAAGAAGCATGTGACTACATGTGACAACATGAAATCTGGTATTACAAATTGCTGGTGACATATTATTAGATAATAATAGTTGTTTATTGGTGCCTTCTTTTGTCTGTATGGTATAATCAAAGACACCTGCGTCAATTAATTTTGAACCAACACGTTCTGGCGTCGGTTTATCATTTAGTACCCACGTCACAAAGTTATTTGCTAATTACGTTTCAAGGCACGAATGTCCATTCGCTACAAATTTCACCTGATTTTAATGAGTTTTTCCGTTTAGTGTAACTTAACTTGTTGGAATATTGATAAGAAATTGATCTAAATCCACTTTTTTCCTAATCATGAGTGAAAAATACAAAGCGAAGAAAACATTTAACTGCGATTAAAATTATTGATTTAAACTTTCTTTGTTGTCGTTTCAGAATTGTGATTTACGTTGTCTCGTTTGCATTGTTAGTACTCAAATGGTCATAAACACCCACTTTAACAAGCAGAGACATGACAGAAATAATAAAGAGGTACCATAAATGATATTTGTTAAACAATTTTTTTTTCATAATATTGAATTTAAACCAACAAAAGAGACGTTTTAAATGTTTGAGTTTGCAATTGAATGGGACTGTTTGTTAACTTTATTTCGTTCGTTAAGTGTTGTAGGACGTATAAACTTTGAAATCAACGAGTTGGAACCAAATTCATTTATTTTACTTTCAATTAGAATTTATAATTTAGTGATCGCATAACTGAGTTAGCTTGAACGTTATATCGTGCACTTAATTGTTAAGGCTTTAAATCAGCGCAGTTCGAGATGTCTCCAAACTAGTTTCGAGTTTGTAGCTGAAAACTGAATGATTTCGGATTTAACTAATACTAACGGTTCTGAATTGCTTCAAATTTGCACTAACGACTCGCACAGTGATACAAAATAACAGAGTTGACATAGCTAGGCAATGCAATAAACACGTTATTAACTACCTGATCTACATAGATAATTTTACGATTTGCATAAGTATACTCGAATTGGAGACCTCAAGCATGGTACTAACTGTACAGTTAGCAATAAAAAATCCTGGCAAAATCATCCCGTCAGTAATTAAACCAAAACCATTATGTAGTTGCAAGCAATTTTTACAGTTCGTTGTTAGACAACTTCCATAAGATGGTACCGTTTGCGAATGGTATTAATCCAATGAATAATTTATACGTTAATTCGTATCGTTTCAAAGGTAAGAAAGCTAACAGGTTTAGTATAACGTGGCCCAAAATGCCGACCTAATTGCCGACATGCCTTTATTTTTATTGTCACACGAAACGTGCTGTAGAGAGTGAATCTGTTTGTAAAAGACGTTATTTGCCGCATTCTTGCACCTGCTCTGGGTACCTACGTGAACAACCTAGACAATATATTGCCCAATTCCAAAATCTGTGCCCACGACAGACTAAAAAACCGATATAATCGAAAGTATCGCGTGCAAGGATCATTTAATTTAGAAGCAGTTGTTGGGAATTGCTGTTGCTCATTTAAATTAGCATTAGCAAAAACAACGTGTGCGGTATTTTAAGCCGAAAACCTCGCGAACTAAAGTTCAGAAGCATTCATCAGACTAAACTGTTTATAGTTTGTTAATTAATTAACTCAATCCATATTTCATAACAGTCTAAGTTAATGTTTGCAAATTACTCGATTTAGTTGCATTTGTGGTGAAATATATCATCCGGAGTGTGGTATATAAAGTTTTAATTAGAGCAAGTTAATCAAATTTCATTTTTTTTTTGATCGCTCGGTACAACTTTTTAATAATCGTGAATATGACGAGTTGCATGTGCAGAATATTCCATGTTAAAAAAATTTGCAAACTCATCATTTTTACGAGCACCTTCAATACATTTAGAACCAATCTGTTAACATAAGATATTTGTGAATGCAGATTTGGTTATGGAATAGTATAGATAAAGTTGAACAAACATCATTTACGAAAACTGATCGCAATCAGTTAATGGACAAGAAATTTGTTTAAAAGGATTTACATTACGGTATCCTGCGGCCACTAAATTATCTCTTTCCGGATCTACAATTATGTGAACTGTCAAGAAACATTACAGATAAGTGTATCGTTTCGTATTGGTCAAATTTATGACTGAAGTTCATTTTCTACAAAGGTTTTAAGCAAAATTTAACAAAAATATGTAGTGTCAACAGAAGTGACGAAGAAACGCAGTCAAAATAAATGCATTTTCTCAAAATTCAATACTTTACCTTGGTGGTTGTCTCAGATCTGCTTAAAAGTCCGATTATGAGCACTTGGGCGAATGACGAGGATTTTTCGAGGAGGCCCGAACTACACTACACCCTGTTTCTTCCGTCACCCTCATTCCTAGCTCGATTTTCACCAATAATTGCGCAAAATGTAATTAAAGAGACAAATGGCTTTACTTTCTGCGAGCAGTTGGTTGTTTTTGCGAAATCGAACGATGGTTCTCTGTGGTAGTGCTTAACCGTGGATTATTCGCGTGTGAGTGCGACTCACTCTCTACTCCGGTGACCGAGTCCGTGGTGTACGTTGGCCAATTCTTCTGCAAGCTCTATCCTGACCAATGTCACCGTTTCAGGATCATGTCTGCTGAACTTACTGAACCAGTGTTTGCTTCAGGGCTGCAGGCCAAAGTAGATCACTAATGTTATTTTTTTAAGGCGAATTCTGTTTTTCATTTTGGAACAGTTATTATAAAGCCATTTTTTATCTTTCGAACGAACTATTATTTTATTTCATTTTTACAAGTAACAGCTCTATTAGAGGAATTAAAAGGATAATTATAACAGACTTCTTTCTTTGACACAATATTTTTAAATGTTATATGCTGGGTCTACGAATTCTTAGAACATCTGTAGTACGGAAAAATTTGCCGAAAATAACATGAAATTATTTAGAAGGCAGGATGTTCTACGTTCATAAATTGTTAAAATAACTGCAAAAAATTAAGCGATAATTAGGTGGCACTTGAATTTAACTCAACGCAAGACTCGTTTGAGTTTTTTATTTTGTGTTGTTAAATATTTAGGTCTTCTTAAATAAATGCGTGATTCGACTTGACCTTACAATACGATGCAAATTTTCATTAAACGGTATAGCTATAAAATTCCATTGCAAAGATTCTTGTTTTTGCGTCATAAGAGCTAATTGCAGAAATGCCTGTTAGCTCCTGGGTATTTTTATGAGTATACAAGAAGGGTCATTTCCTTGCTCTTGGTCTCTAATTGGAGCAGTGGAGTTAGTTGAGATTACGCTGAAAATGAGAATGCGACAAAAAGCCAGATGTTATCGAGCAGATATGTTGGTTTTTTGCAGATTTTTACCAAATGGAGTATCTATCACCAGAGGCTTGGTCGGTACTCGAAAGAAGTCGCACATGAACCGGTGCAGTTCTACTGACCAAGTGTCAAACGAGACCGGTTATCGAGTTGTTACTCTTATATAACGGACGGATTCCTTAATAATTTATTTTCCTTTGATTTGATTCTCAGACTGATCGTGAAGACGCACGACATCCATGGCATTACAATTTGATAACAATGACTTATCCTTGTTGGAAATTTTAGTCGTCATATTTTTCACAGGTGTAATCAATCTATATCTTATAAAACGTGTTTATATTTTTAAACAATATGTGTGTTATCTTGTTTTTAATTGGAATTATATCTGCCACTGGCAGATAAGATTGCAAAATCGAAATTCGTTTAATTCAGTTGATCAACACCCTTGATCAACATGGGTGACTCTGACAAAGTTATAAAACGAACTAAATCGCAGTCAGAAAGTTTTGCAAAATCAAAAAATGCCAAACAGAGTATAAGATTGAAGAGGCAACCACGGCTGCAAAGGTAAGGAAGAAATAACAACAATAATTTACTCCGGAAAATAATGATAATAAAATTAATATTGGCATTAAATAGTAAAAACCAAAGTCCATTATTATTCAACGTAAACGTTCCATTCGATTATTCGTTTTAAGATAATATTTAATCGTATTAGTCAATTCTTATCAGCATTGTCACTGTCATCTTCACTTATTTTGTTTAGACAAGATTCGATTGGCGCCATAGAAGAATTAGTACAATGTGGAATATGTCTGGAAAAATTAACAGATCCCAAAATGCTCCCTTGCCAGCATACCTTTTGCCTTGCCTGTTTACAATCACATCTGACGGCGCACCGAATTTTGATCAAACAGCGGAGCTTAGATGACCAAATTGCTGCATCTAAGAGACCAGTCGCAATAAAATGTCCTGTGTGTCAAAAAAAGGTTAATTTAGAGAAAGGTATGGAATCATTGAAAGAGCTTCCCAAAAATTTGTACATCGATTCTGTATTGAAACTGATGGATGGGAATGTTTCTCCTATTAGTTCCAAAGCAAATGACAATCGCTGTGTTAAGTGCCAAATATTTTCGCAACAGCAGGAACAGTGTTGTCAACACTGCATGCAGGTGATGTAAAATGGAAGATTTAATTTTTTTTTTTAATAATCATAATTGTAGGTTTTTTGTAATGTGTGTTGGAATGAGCATTTGTCTGAGCTGGAATCGAATTTGTCAATTTTAAGTAAGCAGGTGGATGAGTCAACAGTAAGACTCGAACACAAGTTGGAAAATTTCGAAAATCGTTGTGAACAATTGGTTGAGAGTATCAAGGAAGCCACTTTGCACAAAATCGAACTGATCAAAATGGATGAAAAAAGAGTTTTGGAGGACGTTGCATCTATTAAACGTGAAGGAAGAGTGAACTACAATAGTATACACTCTAAAATACAAGAAATGAAAGATAAATTGTCCTCCGATTCTTTCGGGACTAATCCTGGCAAGGTATACATTAAAGCTATTTATTGCTCCAAGTATTGAAAGTTGTTCTTATAGGTCTTTAGTTTCATAAATTTGCACAGAGAAACTTCTCGTCTTCTGACTTTGGTAAATCATTATGGAGAAGCTCGCGTTATTTTTGACCCTGAATTGTGTAGGCTAGATCAGGATACAGAAGGGATTTATAACGATGTTGAAGAAAACGAAACTGTAAATTCTTCCCGCACAGTCAACTCTTTAGAAAGATTTGAAGTTGCCAGTCAGTATTACAGAAATCGTTCTTTTGTTCCTAATTTAGTATGGAAAAAATGTCCAAGACCTGCTAACGTGGGTGTTCCTCCATGGGATAATAGTTTGCTTTATATTGCTGCAACAGATACCCACACTGTTCTCATTTTGAACAGAGAACGAAGAAAGTTAGAAGGAAGATTAAGTTCATCGGAAATGCTTTATCCTCAGGGGATTGCCTTCTCAAAAAAGTACAAAGAAATTTATATTTCTGATAAATGGAAACATTGCATACATGTTTTCTCCAAGAGCGGTGAATATTTACGAGATATGTTGGTTAAAGGTAATGGTCTTGGTGCAGTTAGAAGTCCAGATGGTTTAGCTATGGGTCCAAATGAAGAACTGATAATTTGCGATAGTGGAAACGACAGAATTATCCTTGTTAATTGCCAAACCGGCGAGCATCTTTCTACAATTGGCTTGGTCAATAATAAGACCACTCTTAATATGCCAACAGGAGTGGCTCTTAGCGGAGATAAAATAATAGTGGCTGATACGGGGAATCACAGGATTAAGATTTTTTATTTGGATGGAAGGAAATTGCATGAATTCGGTGCCTTGGGAAGGGGTAAAGGTCAATTCAGATCAGCCGAAGTTGTCGCTGTAGATCCCTCAGGTTTTATTTTAGTGGGTGACGGTGGAAATGCAAGAATACAGATTTTTAAACCGGACGGAAGCGTGGTGAAAGCTTTTGGAGGGTCAAGTCAAGGCGACGACGGATTTGGATGGGTGTCAGGTATTTTTGTGACTCCTGAAATGGACATTATTGCGGCGGATAGTAAAAAAAGATGTTTAAGGATATTTTAAAATTGATGACATTATGGCTATACAATTTGTAAAATTTGAAATACACCTTAAGCAACATAGCTTAGCTAGACGTATAAAGCAAAAGCATTTTCTTTTAAAACGCAGGGATAATAATTATTCTAATTATCAGCAGAATTTGGCTGCATCGGGATACAAGAAATACAAGAAAATTGGTTTTGCATGAATTTGTTAAAAAGTTAAGTACCTACGTTAACTTTGTTTAAAAAATACATATCTTTAAAGTAATAACGGAAATAATGCAATAAGTACCTAAACGTTTGTTTATTTATAGAATATTTTTGTTGTTATCCAACTTTTGAACGGAAATTTGGATATGAAATTCTATGTAAAGATGCGATCTTTGTAGAGCCAAAGATTTAGAATAACATATTGAGAACTTCAAGAAGATAAATATAAAGCATTGTGTGTACAATTTCAAATGCTTTGTAATCAAAAAATATCTGGAAGTATTTCACAAGTTTTATTTGCAATTATCTCAAAATTTCTAAACAATTTATTATCGTAATAAATTCTGTGGAAATTTTAAAGTTCAAGTATCTGTTTTGATATTCCGTTTGTACACATTGTGGAAGAAGAAATAGTTATTTTACGAACACTTTAATTTGTTTGTTAAAATTTAAATCAGTTATTTTCAAGAATGTAATGTTTAAACTCGGCATGTTATTTTACTTTTTGAGAATCTTTTAAATAAGTTGTATAGCTGTTATCAAATACTCACAATGATTAATTAGTAAAAATTACCAATAAGAGTGTCGAAATTTTTGGCTGCTTATTCGACTTTTGCTTCTATAAATAGTAGCTGCTATAGACATCTCATGAGGTGTCGTAAATCACAGAGGTTACAAAACATATTAAATTTGATTTAATATAATCAAATAAAAATTAAAAACTGTAGCGATTTAGTTATATTAATCTTCCGCTCTGTATAATACCTAAAAGGCTATAAGACTAATTATTTATCATTTAATACCACATAATACATTTTTACGGTGGAGGTTAATTGTTACAAAATTTTAACTGTTTTACAGTAAGGCTTTTAATAAAAAAATATTATGTAANNTTCATAAGCTTTAATTAAAAATATTTTGTGTTCAGCTGCTAAAATCATTTTGAAAGGAACTTCAATAAACAATATTCAATATTCAAATTTTAAATTTGTTTTTGATTAATAAATGACACTTGCAAGGTAAATTAATAATAAGACATATATTTTTAATGTCATAATCCACTTGATAGAAAGACTTTTGGATTGCTCGGTATTTTCATTGCCAGTTGATGACGTCAGTTTAAAAATATGCGTTAACAAAACCTATTATATATTTTATATCTATGTATTCTTTTATTCTTTTAAAAATATTTAATAAACATTTTTAATATTTATTTTCTTAATTAATAAAATGTGTCTGATGGTTTTCTTTTTCACACCATTTTTACTGTTAAAGTGCAGTCGATAGTATAGAAAAGTGCACGACTATTGGGGATTTTTTAAGATTTTTGTTTTGTTTGAAGCAGTTTTGGCCTGATTAAGATAGTCTCTTTTACTGTTTGATCCTTTTTTTTGCCTGAGATTTTGAAAGTTGAAATGTCAAAATGTCGAACAACATTAAAGGATTCACTTATTAAGTACGAAATTATTTAGACTAGTAAAAAATTTATTGTTCGAACAGCTTTGAAGATATTAAATTATTCAAAATAATTGCCTGCTGCAAAAGATAAAAGTGTAATTTTGCCATAATCCTAGTTTATCATTTTTTATTTTTTTATTTTTTGTTTGTTTGCTATATGATTCAGATCACTCGACTATACTAAAATAAAACAAACAGTTAAATTAAAAAACAAATATTTTGACAAAATAAACAAAAGAAGTTACAAAAAAAATACTGATCTTATCGTTATTAACTGGTGTTGTCATATATATAAATTTAAGATAAAAAAATTAATTCGAATATTCTATATAACAACCTTTTAAAATAATGTTTTTTATACCTCTGTCTCGTATACTTGAAGACGTTGAAGTTTTTATTCTCTAAATCGTTACGTGAAAACAATTTTACGTTTAAAATTACATCAAGGAAAATTAATTCTTAATAGGTATCATGTATTATATGTATTTAGATAAAAGCTATCGTTCTGAATTATTTACTTTTAAACGTAGATATGTTTAAAATACAGGGAGATCAATAAAGAACATGATTGCAACAGCCTTTAAACTTTTTCCGCATGTCTTTGATTGAACCACATGTGACAAGATGTTGGTTCGATTTTAGCATTTACTTATTCTTTTTCTTAAAAAATGCTAACGATTGAACACAAATCATTCCTTTTGGAAACACATTTTCAAATAGCGTGAAACTAGAAATCGAAGAATGGTTTTATTCTGTGAAGTTTGATTTAATGAAATTAGGGAACGTTTTTCTAATGTTGTTGGTTTTTCTAATCAAGACATTCATTTTTCTGTGAAAAATTTCATAACTGTCTTCAGAGAAACTGGAACTATCGACAAGAAAAAGAGTACAGGTGGACCCAAAAANNTTTACCACAAAATTTTACCACATGATTTCATACCCAAGGTAAATTATTGTCAGTGATTTTTTCATAACATGAATGATGATATTTTGGATGTAACATTTTGCACCGACGAGGCTTCATTTGGAAGGTTATGTGAACTCACGAAACATGAG
>QDEB01120838.1:0-17160 GCA_004193795.1 Asbolus verrucosus | reverse complement strand
AAGATGTGTGCCATGTCCTTTGCATTTTGTAACGTGATTTTTAAACCAATTATTTTTCTTTAGAATCTAATGAAGAACTAAATTGGATTAGTGACATCGCTTTTAATCAACATACAGATGATTTTTATAAAATTAATTTTTAATTTTTCAGCTTCCACATCTACAACACAAAATTAGGCCAGAGAATTCTGTTGTAAGCAATTAATTTTATTATGGCATTTATCATGTTTACGTCGTTTGAATAAATTAATGTTAATAGGCTGTGATATACAATTGCCGATTTCCGTCGTCAGCAATCGTAATGCCAATACCATTCCATCAAAAATTTGATTTATTGCAAACATTGTCAGAAGTTTAACCTTATGGAAAAATGCATATTTGTCGTTTGTTTATGTTTCTATTGTATGCATGACAATGGTGCTTTTTCCTGAATACCGCATTCACCACTCGAATCACTTATCGGAAATCGCTTCAAGGATATTTCCACAACTCCTGTCATATAACTGTTTACCTAAATTTACCACAAATATTATTTATTTATAATTATTTGGCACTCACAAGTGAATGTAAACGAAATGCCTCAAACAAGAAAGGGTGTTAAGCGTATATACTCTCTCAACTAATTTGGTTAATATTTGTCATGTCAAGGACCTAAACGGGCTTATAAAATAAATGCCTATAGAAAACACCTTACAAGTGGAATTAAGCCGTCACAACATGCTAGTGTTGTTAGTGCTATTAGGATGTTTGTTCATCGGAAGTTATAGTGCCAAAAACAACACCTGTCCCACGTTTCAGGATTATTACACCGTCAGGCAAAATCCGAATTGCTGGTACAATCCGATAGCCGAACTCAATGCTGTGAGTATTTTTCCAAAATTTTTAATCTTCTTGTAACATTTCGGATTTTAGCCTGCGACTATAAAGTTCTTCGGTTACCCACTAATAGAATACAAAGTTCTTACCAAAGATGGATACATCCTAACTATGTACAGAATTCCAAGTCTGAATCCCAGAGCCAAACATTACCCTGTGTATGTACAACACGGTCTAGTCGCAAGTTCTCACTATTTCTTAGGATTAGGAAAAAATTCTCTGCGTAAGACAAAATGAGAACAAAAGATCAAAATTTTATTTAATGTTTTTTAGCTTTTGTGTTGGCCGATGCTGGCTATGATGTGTGGTTGGGCAACTATCGGGGGGCTCCCTATTCTGAGGGTCATGTGAACTTGACAGTCTACGACAATGATTATTGGGAACACAGGTTGGATAAAAATTATTTTTTTTATTTATTTCATTTCCCTTATTTTTCATTTTTTTATTCTTCTATTGATTTTTTTCCTTCTTGCATAATTTGCATTATTTTCTAGTCATTTACTATTTTTAATTTAATTTAGTATGTTGAAGTACAAAGTTTCATGGAAATATCCAGGGCCTCTTTGAAATGTACATTTTTACTAAATTAACTGAATTGTTTGTTATTGTAATCCATTAGGGGTTCAAGACTGGGTTTTTAATAGTTGTAACAGTAATACAAAAAATATTTTTTCTTAGTTTTCAAAAATTCTGCCCTGGTCTTTAATAAAAACTTTGAAAATGGATTAAAAAACAAACCACCTATCAAACTGTAATTAGTATTACTATAATTTTTTTCACTAATCCTCTACAACGTACACATTCCCTACAACTAAAACGTCAGTTTTTTTAAATATATCACGGGATATACCAAGTCGAAAAAATAAAAAGATAAAAGTATTTTTTACACTTTACGTCAGTCGGAAAGTAATAATGAACTGTTTCAAATGCTACTGTGACAGTACATTTGCTAGACCTTAAGACTATGCGATTTAGAAGTGTTGAACGGTGTGGTAGAGAAGGGACAAACCTAAAATAAGTGAGAAGTATCTATATATCCACTAAACTATGTGATAGACTGCGAATAATATGAATCAACACTTATGCAATCGAATGCTAAGGCAGTAACTAGAATCGTATTAATCTCACAAGAATTGCTGCAAACTACTTGTCATCGCTTTTAATAAGTTCTGTTACAACCAAAGTTTCTGGCATTTTGACATTTTTGGCATAATGCAGTATCGCAACTTAATTACTGCATCGAAAGTCGGGCACCTACCAATGCAGTTTTGATTGGTCGCAAGATTTCGTGTAGTACAAGCGGCACACTTAATTTTAATTATAATTTTGCAGACAAACGAGTTTTCTGTAAAATTTCATATATAAATTGTACTGTTTGTGACTAATTGTAATTTTGTCATTTCGATTTTCTAAACATTTTCACTTTTAAATTAAAAATTACTTATACGTAAACATTAAAAAGGGGAAAAAACATTGAACAGACGTTTACGCAGTCAAAAAGAAAAAATATTAGTCTTGACCATTTTGACTTTTGTCTTCCTGAATTTTGAATGTAATTTATCGAACAATTTAGATTGATGTACAGTTGAATTCATAAAGGATATCAGCGGCAAAGCTCTTTCTCACGACTTTGAACCTTGCGGTGAGAAAAGTAGGAATAATTAATCGTAACGGTATCATTCATTTGTAGACTCCTGTATTGTTTCTGCTTGTCAGACTGGTTGATAATTAAGTAATTAAGTTTAATACACTTGTAATTAAAGCCTGCTATTAACTGAAGACGGTTTTTCAAAATATACGTTTTATGAACTTACTGCAATATTTTGAAAATCTTGTATTTAAACATCCTGGGACCATCGACCCTCAACTTGCATTGGTCTTTATTTATAATAAACTATTCATTGATAATCTCTCATTTTATCCAATAAGCAGAGATGATAGTGCGAGACATAAATGAATTGTCAGCACACTCTTACTAACTCTACTTTCTTCCATTACAACGAGTTCAAAGTCAATGAAATAAGCTTTAAGCAATACTTAAACTTTCAGCTTGTTAAAAAAAAAACTTAAAAACACTATTTCGCCTGAACGTTATACTACAACTTTCTTTTATTTATGTGAATATTATCTGAATGATGGCTGCGATTCTTTTTTTAATAATTTTATTATCATTAACTTTTGCACTTTATATTATATAATAATATGCAATGAATAAGAAATATACAAGATTTTATATCACCACGAGTTTTTCTAAATTTGATTTTCTATAGTCCACCTTTTTAGTATCTCCACATATTATTTACAATATTTTATTTGTGAACATTATTGTTTCTTTTATTACTGTTGATAGCAATATATATTAGTTTTCTAAACTTTCCCTTCTATCACTATTGATTTGATAATGGTATTAATATATTCTGTATAAGCTGGTATTCTTTTGCAAACTTTACTACAAAATTCCTTTTAGTAACATTAAATAAATGTTATATTTATATTTCGACTTAACGCTGTGAATATCTATAACACTTTTCAATTTTTAATAATCTCCAGTCATTTTTGTATTCATTTTTTATCGATTTCAGATCTTTATTGCCAGGATTATCTCTTGTTTTTTCTTTTTTGTTCCTATTTTTACTGTAATAAAATTGCAGCATGGACGAAGTTGTCAGGTATGATTTTCCGGCTTTATTCGACACTATTTTAAAACACACAGACCCTCACGGGAAAATCCTTTATGTGGGCCATTCCCTTGGCACGACCCTGGCAATGATGTATGGTGCTGAATTTCCAGAAATTGCCAATAGAACCTTAAGAGTGATGGTCTTCATGTCGCCGGCTTACACTCTGACTCATATGAAGTCGCCTTATGCAAAAGCAGCACCTTTCGGAACCGCCATAATAGTGAGTACAATTTTTATCTTCGAACCGTATCGATTGTATGTGCAACATTTCCAAAATCAAATTTTTCTTTAGCGTTGTATCAGTTAGGTATTTTACAGCATTATTCTGTTCTTCTCTCATTATTACACCGCCATTCGAGTCAATCATTGGAAACTACTTCAAGGCTTTTTCCACAACTACGATATAAATCTTACATAAATTTACAGAAATATAATCAATTATTCATTATTTGTGCTCCTACAATTGAATGCAAATGAAAGCTCCGAACAGTAAAGGGCGATAATACGGTACTCTCACAATTAATTTTCGTTTTCCTACCTATCTTGGTTAATATTCATCATGTCAAGGTCCTACACGAGCTTATAAATGAATCACGATAAAGTGCAATGAAACTCATATGACATGTTGGTGTTAGTGCTATTAGGGTGTCTGTTCGGCGCAAGTTTCAGTGCTGAAAACAATGTTTGTCCGACTTTTAAAGATTATTACACTATTAAAAACAATTCAAAATGTTGGTACGATCTTTCCGCCGAATATGATGTGGTAAGTACCCTTTTATTTGATCCCTTGTGACAAATTTTGTCGAATTGTAGCCCGGCATTATAAGACTTAACGGTTATCCTTTAATCGAGTATAAAGTTCCTACGCAAGATGGGTATATTTTGAAGATGTTCAGGATACCTAGCGATAATGTTCGCAACCCCAATGCCAAAAACCATCCCGTATATTTACAACATGGCCTAGTTGCCACTTGCGCCAACTTCTTGGGTTTAGGAAAAAATTCATTGGGTTGAAAACGTTTACTTAATCATCCAAAATTCTGATCGATGTGTTTCAGCTTTTGTATTAGCCGATGCTGGATATGATGTCTGGCTGGGTAATTATCGAGGAACTCAGTATTCCGAAGGTCATGTCAACATTACGGTTTATGATCAAAAATTTTGGGAACACAGGTGGGCAATTTAATAATTCTGATTTAGTCCATTACAGAGCGAAAATTGCAGCATGGACGAAGTTGTGAATTATGATCTTCCAGCTCTGTTTCGTACAATTCTGGCACATTCTGAGCCTAACAGTAAAATCATTTTTATTGGACATTCACTCGGCTCGACTCTGGCGTTGATGTATGGTGCTGAATATCCTGAAATTGCCGGAAAAATTATGAAATTGTTTTTGTTCATGTCGCCCGCTTATACTCTAAGCAATATAAAGTCGCCTTATAAGATGGGAGTTCCTTATGGACATGCTGTGGTGGTAAGGAGTGGCTAAAAGTGCAAACAAAAATTAATAAAAATAACTGATTTATTCAGATTTTTTTTTCGTTACATCGAAATGTCGTATTAACATTTTTTAGCTTGCTGAAGCGAAAATTCAAAAATCTGCTTTTTAACTTGTTTCTCCTTCTTTATTAATTTTTCTCTTTTTCATTACCGTCGTTTTGTTTTATAATTGGTTTCTTTATAGCAATAATCAATACTTTGAAAGCACCCTCTCAAAATAGAGGATTAGGTTCCATTTATAAGTGAATAATTTCGAAACTCATAAATTACAGGAAGGAAATTTCTGTATTTGGTATTTAGGATTTTTCTAATATGTACGGATACCTATTCTGACAAACTGTAATTTAAATATCTTACTTTGAAGATGTAATTTTACAAAATTAGAATTTTTTTGTATTTTCACCTTTTTTTGCTGAACATCTTTCTTAACGATCTTAACATCTTCTTATCGATAGAACTGGTCCCATGTTATTTTGCTTAAAACATCTTTTTTCTTCAATGTATTATATTAGTGGAAAAATTGAAGTTCCGTGCATTACATATTAAAATGTTTAATGGCGCGTCCATTCGAAATTCAACAAGTGTACGTTATTAAATTCCCTAACGTTGTTAGTTTTAGGAAGAAAGTTAAATAATCAAGACAGAGTTAAAAAAACTGCCTCCAAATCCCTAAAACTACTCTTTCAAAACAAGGTGTTGGTGGGTTTAATCGATAATAAAAAACCATAACTTGTCGGAGAATGTTATATATTAGAAAAATAAATATCCGTTTCCTTTATTTCGGAATTATCCACTAGCAGATCTCCAAAGTCTTCTAATTTATATAAGCGGTCCCTTCCTAAGCTTTATTTTTTCGTGTTCAATCATTTTAAAATCAATTAAATCAAATTAAAAATTCTAGCGTAACTAAATGTTAACAAAATTACTAAATGTACTGATTACACAATAGTAACTTACTAATATTATAATTTTTTTTGACGTCAGTATGCAGGGTAATACTTGTTGTCCAACGATTTCAACATTTTAAATAAATTACTTGACTGTTACCTAATAACCTCTAATGTCTAAAAACATTGTACTAACGTCGAATTATTATTTTTAAAATGGTATTAGCCAATTCGAACGGCGTTTTAAAACCTGCCGTTTTTCTTTCTTCGCTATATAAAAATTTGACATAAGAATGTAATTTTTAAACTTATTAATGTTGATTGTTTTTTTTTTATCCAATTTCTACAAAATTTCTACATGACTGTCTGTAGTAGTGGCATATATTTTATAGCATGAAAATCTTGCACATACAATTGAAGTTTTTGACAACAAAATATTTACAATACATTATACGTTAAAAATTCTACATATCAATTGAATCTGGCTTGGATTACCCCACATTATATGACTACTTAATCAATATGTAATAATAAGAATCAAAAAGGAAGGATAGCTTGTTCGCTAATTGTGTGTATAACATAATTATTGAAAATTTCTTGTTTAAATGAGTCATCATTCGTATTCACTTCAACAGCAGTTGAAGTAAGTATTAGAACTGCATTAATTAATTAAGTAGCAAATTACTGAAGTTTAAAATCAATGAATATTAAAGTTACAATACTTGAGCTTTCTTATCGATACTTTGCTGACTGTATTTGTAACAAACAACTATTACTTATATTGATTTTCTTTTTCATACAGATAATTACATTTGATCTAAGTCAGTTTGCGTCATAAGAAGACGGACATTGTACTACCAACTATTCATAAATAATAATTTTATGTGATTTATAACGAACAGCTTATGAAAGGTCTTTTAATTCCTCAATCACAATTTAGTTCTAATAATTAATCTCTGACCAAGTGCATATAGAATCGTGCGGATTTTTTACACTGTTAATTATAACATTGAAATTAACTTTCGCTTATTTAACAATATAAACAACCTTTACGTGTAACTAGCATTATAATTTTCAATTTAAATTTGCATCAGCTACAAGTAATAATGTAGGTAAAGATAGTCCCAAAATGTTGTTTGGGACGTCCTGTGCGTACAGACGAATCAGCAGAATTGTTTTTTTCCCAGAATATTGTTCGAAACTTGGAAATGTTCCGCATTGTATCGCAAGCTGAGCCACTAGGAAGACTTACCCGTACATTTTGCTTGGAATCGCCTCCTTTGATGCAATTTTGCTTGCAACTTTACAATCTTTTCTACGGACCGAACACTCAGATGGGACCCGTAAGAAGAACTTATTATTTTCCAGCCAAAGACTGTAGAAAATTTTCGGTTTCAGGAAATTATTCCTGTCTACTTCAACCAGTTACCTGGTGGTACAGCTCTCAGAATTTTGAACCACGCAGCAGACTTGGTGTTGGGTAATTTCCGGAAATATAACTTTGTGGACAAAAATTTTGAAATTTATGGGCAATGGGAACCACCCATCTATGACATAAAAAAGCTGCAAGTACCCGTTTATTTGTTTTATAGTACTCAGGATTGGGCAACGACTGAAGAGGTGAGTGTTCATGTTTAATTAATTGCAGAAAGGCTGCAAGCACTTTTACAACTATTATTGCCGTTTAATTAGTTAAAAGCATGCCAGGACTGAAATATTATTGAAAGGGAAAAAATTATATCCTTGGTAATAATTTAACGCGTAAACTTATGAGTGATCTATTGTCGCAATTTAACAGGTTTCGTGTCATTTATTTAAATACTGACATATATTCTTAATTAATGGAACGGTTCTAATTACCTAAAAATAACATTTACAATTATTGCTGCTGGTGACCAAATAGGAATGGTGAAACATTTCTTTCTGGGAATCTGTGCAAATGTGAAAGCAGTAAACCATAAAGGGGAAAAAAGAAAATTTCTGTTTTTTTTTTAAATTAATTTCACTGATTCAGTTTATTATTATCTGCAAAAGATTTTTATATTTCGGCCGTTTTTGCTAACTTTTGTTTCTATTTCTGTCTCTGATGTTAAATTTTCATTTACGCGGCTTCTTCTCTTTTGTAATTGTTTTTTAATCCTAATACTTATGATATAGATTTTCATCTTTTATAATAATTTATTTACATACCTCATTTAACATTTTGCAATTCAAAATTGAAAATTTTGTTTCATTTACATTCTTTTTTCAGACGTTTCATTATCAGAATCAATAAAATAAACTAAACCTAAATAAGCTGTTACCAATCTAATAACAGTACCTTCGTGCTCTCATCTCTATAGTTATACATGTGATTTTTTAATGTTGCAAAGTATTTTCTCTAAAGCAGTGTAAATTGTTAAAATTTTTTTTAGTTTCTTATGGATCGTTTCGTTAGTTTTAAATCATAAGAAAAAACAAAATAATAATAATTAATTTTATGTTAAAATTCTTGGTTACTTATACAGTAATAATACTTAGTATAATTTGAAATTAAATAAACATATAGAGGGTTAAAAAGAACATGCCTTGCAACATTCTAAAAAATTTTTCACATTTTTAATTTTTTTCTGAACCATTAATTGTCAAAATGAAGATCTAGATAATGATAATAGTAAGTGCTATTAATAAAAATAGATACATTAAACATAAGATGTTGAAATTTGAAAGTAGGTAGCATCTTTTACAATTGATCTTTGGCAAAAATCCAATAAAAAAAATGTAGAATATCATTTATTTTATAGTAAATGTATGTTTTCTTTTCCGGTTTAGTAATGCTGTTAGCCATATTTCTTTTTGATCTGTCCATGCGAGTTTCGTTTTCCTTACTTTTTGTTTTTCGTTTCTCTCCATGGCCTGATTTATAGTTTTTGTTATAACTTTTAGGACACCTTAAATCTTTGGTGGCACTTGCCAGAACATGCCAGATACGGACTGAAGAAAATTGACGTCCCCAAGTTCAATCACATTGATTTCGTATTCGGCCGGCATGCAAGAACTCTTGTTTACGATGATTTAGTTAAAGTTTTAAATAAAGTTATTGACGGTTAGAGGTTTGTTATTTTTAGAAATCCGCAAAACCACTAAGGTAAGTACTAGCCCAAAGAATTACAGGATAATGTATTACACAAACAGCTTCGAACATCGATTATTTATATAATCCAACTGCAAACAATGACGTGAATTATGCTAACTCGTCCTCATTGTCGTGGAAGCGCTGCACTGCCTCTTGAGAACGTCATGACTTAACAGTTACATGCAAAAGGAACTGGAATTTAAAGAGGTCAGCAACCACGGCTCGTCTTTACCATCAAGTTCACGGTCGTCAGAGAACCATCTAGAAAGCTGTGCTGATGATTGATTGCAAGAAATGAGTAGATTTCTGTGTATATTTGTTATTTGTGTGATCACACCGTGTGTTCTACCGGCTCGCTACGTGCCCAAGTGGAAAAAACAGGTACAGTTAAAACGAAAATTTGAAGAGAAGCTGACCTTTTAAATGCAATAATTCATCACCAATCTATACCATAAATTTAACATACTTATTAGGTAAGCAATTTCAATGCGACTCAATTTAAGAAGAAATATTTAGAAAAATTACTTCCCAAAATTCTTAATTCAACCCCAGAGTACCCGCAGGCATATATCCAAGTAACTCTTCACCATTCGCTGATTCTAAAGGATCCAGTTTGGTCTTAAGGCTTAATTAAAAAAAAGTGTTAAACAACTTCAGAATATTGATATTTGTATTGATGGTGGGGTAGATTTCTTGTAATTTTTCTTTACGTAGGCATGTGAAATACCAACTGCACAAAACGAACACTCCCATTATCTTTGCGATGACGACGGTGAGGTGAAATGTCTACCAGGATGGACAGGAGATCTTTGCGATGTGCCAAAATGCCGACCCGGCTGCGACCCATTGCAAGGCTATTGTAATCGACCGGGGGAATGTTTGTGCAAACTAGGGTATTACGGTGAAAAGTGCAACAAATGCATACCATTGCCTGGTTGCCAGCATGGATATTGTAATGTTAGTTTTGAATGCATCTGTCATAAAGGATGGGATGGTCTGTTTTGTTCAGAACGTAAGTAAAACTTTTTCTCTGCAACACTATAAGAAAGTTCAGTGCGAATATGACTTACAGCAATATGCAGATTGGATTGTCATTCAACTAGGGGCTACTGTGACAGTCCAGGAGAGTGCAGATGCCGCTTAGGATGGTCGGGAAAAACCTGTAAGAGCTGCCAAGTCCTTCCAGGCTGTCAACATGGTTACTGCGAAAAACCTCTAGAATGTAAATGTTATCCAGGTTATACCGGAATTTTATGTCAGATACGTAAGTCTCATCGTCAATTATAAACGAAAGCTGCGACAATAAAAAATTCAAAATTTTCCATTGCAGCGATATGTTCCAAAACTTGTCATAAGGAAAGAGGCTACTGTAGAAAACCAGGCGAATGTAGGTGAGGTCGATACAAAAAGAAATTATTAAAATATGAATCATGACGATCAATTATTTACAGATGCAAAGTAGGTTGGTGGGGTAGAAATTGTGAGAAATGCTTTCCGTATCCAGGCTGCGTCAATGGCAATTGCACGAGACCGTGGGAATGCAACTGCAAAAAGGGTTGGGGTGGAATGCTGTGCGACGAAGGTAAAAATTAAAGTAATGATAGAGACGTCTTATTGATTTTATATTTTTCTAGAACTAAATTACTGTGAAAACAATCCAGATACGTGTAAAAATGGTGCCAAGTGCATTTCACTGATCAAAGAAGAGGGTAATTACAAGTGTTTATGTAGAGAGGGAACGTCGGGGAGAAATTGTGAACATTCTGAAATTGCCACCACTACGAAACCTGCAACTACAACAGTTGCAGTAAATGCTACCACGAAGAAAAATGAAATGATCTTGACAGAGAACGAAACAAAATAATAAAAATTATTACCACTGGTGTTTTAAGTTTCAGAGATCAATAATTTCAGTTGTAATCTATGGCCATATATGTAATTGTGGTTAGCATTATTTTCTTCTATTTATACTTATTTATTTATTTATGTATTTATTTATTTATTTATTTATTTATTTATTTATTTATTTATTTACTTTTGCAATTGATTCGTTGATTATTTTCTTAAAAAATGTAATCATGTTATTCATTATTAAATTTGCTGGTTATTTTATCTACAACGACCTTTCTAGAAAATAATAAAAGTTAAATATTATTACAACGTTCAATTAACACAATAAGTACCTAATTTTTTACATTAATGTAATTGTTGTTATGGTCATAAAAAGCATCAAATTGAAGTAAAGGAAAGTTTAAAAAGCAGAAAAAGAAATTAGTGAAACCAAATTAACGTCATTCTTAAGCAAAATTCTCTAACTTTAATGGTGTAATTACAATACAATGTCTCTCCCAAGCTGATTTTATTATTTCTTGAGTTCATTCTTGAGTTCAGCAACGAATAAATGTTGGTTGCCTAACATAGAGTTTAATTTAAAATTCCATTATAATGTAAGTAACGAAATAATATATTCATGCTTTTGTGACATTTAAAAGAATAGAAATTAAAAAAGACAGATTGTGAATTAATGATTCACAAAAAATTGAATAATTAAAAATCACAAATAAACAAAAATATGCGATGTATTTGATCAGAAACGTATAAAAATGTAAAAAGTTACACACTAGATTGATTTTATTTTGTTCATAATTATAAATGTTTCTTAGACGAATAGTAAACTCCACAAATTGTGCATATATTTTCATATTCTTGCCTTACTGCAATTTCAGTTTTCAGAATATATGTCTGATTCGGTTATCGGTTTCCCCATTATGGTTCAAACGCCTGAAATAAATACATATCAACATAAAAATTTACGGGATATGAATATGTGTTAAGAAAATTATGTAAAGTTCGTTTCAAAAATACAAATTTCTAAAAATTTCCTCGAAATTTCTTAGTGTGTCAAAAAGAGATAGAACCAATATGAAACTTTACTTGTGCTGTTCAACTTACTAAAAATTAAACTATGCTTTAAAAATCCGTCATTTGAAATTTTTTTGCAGTTTGTAAGCCGTTAATTTTTTAAATTTTTATATTTTAAATCTTACATTTTTTTGAAAATACGTGAATCATCATTAGCACAACAATGTTCTTTCATTAAAATCAATTCAGTCATATGTGAAAATAAGTAAATAAAAGAATACATATATTTACAAATATTTCGAAATCATTGTTATTCGCATTCAGAAGACATAGATTAAAATTGTTGCTAGTAATGTGCAATTAAAATAATTATTTTATAGAAAATCACAAGTCACTCACAAGTTTTTCCATATATATTGTGATTTTGTATAATAATTAACAAATAAAATAAGACTGAAGATAAACAAAAACAAATTATCACATATCTTAAAACCTAAACCTATAAATCGGTATATTGAAAATTTAATTTATTTGAAATTTCTGTAGTTACAAGTAACAATATTAATCGATAAACTTTGCGTTTACAATTCACTTCAAGAACCAAAAGAAAAAAACTAATCTAATTAAAACTTTAACCGTACTCCCCATTTTTTTATTTATAATAAATTTTAAAAATTCTATCATAGCCTCTTCTCGTTTCTAATTTCGTTACAAATCTTTCATTATTTTTTCTTTATTTCTTCATCAACATTACCGCAATCGAATATGCAGTCTTCTTAATAGTCTTCTGTTCTTCTACATAAGTCTACTTTCTTCTTTTCACAAAACTTTTTATTGTTTTACCTTGTATCATTATTATTGCTGTCATGGAATCAGTAAAATTTTTTCAGTATCATTAAATTATTTCACATTATTAAAATCTCAACGTTTAAAAATTATTAAAATTAATAGGAATAAAATATTGAAATTATTTTGAGAGTATTCTACAGAGTCATCATTACAATGATTAAAAGTGCCATATACCTTGTTTGAATTACTAGTTTTTGGCGCCTTTCTAATATTGCAATTAAAGTTGACGTTTAGACACACATTTGCTCATATTTTTCTTTTTGATAGCTGTCAATAAATGTTTTCAAAAAGCGGTAACTATACCGTATGTAACGTCGCAAATAAATATGTCTCCATAGTGGATGAGACGACATTGACCACAATTGTAACACATAGAAGTACCCCTTAACGAATATCCACATTGTATATACAAAAATACTAAAATAATAAAATTAATTTTTGTTGCATGCACTGTTATTTATCAAACAGCGTCATTACTATAACAACCGAAAAAATTTTAAACTTAACGATCACTTGGAAACATAGCATCAATTTTCTCGTCATTTTATGAAGTGGGCACGTTTAATCGATAATGATGATCTGTAGCATATATTTGGAATTAGTTGATTGTTGAAATCAACTAGTTATCGCAAAATGTTGCACTAAACGCTTTGCTCTATAGTAGCATAAAAGTTGTAGTCAATCCATTTTTGAATTTTAAAATTCTCGTGTTCAGCTAGAACCGGAAATAGAAGAACGGGTGTCATTTTGTTAACTTATAAAAATTACTCCTTTAACATGTATGTTATTTTATACGTCATAACGTATAAAATACGCCATAGTGTAATTCCCCATTACTTAAATTATTTTAAACTTTTGGGAAATTATGAAATAATAAAAAAAAAATTGTGTAGAATCTGTAGAATGTTCTAATACTGTAACAACATAAATATTGAATTTTGGAGTGATTGAAGATTGAAGAACCTGAAAATTAGACATTTTGAATCGATAACAAATATTTAAAAATATATTTGTTTGATATTCTAAATAAAGATAAATATTAATTAGATCACAACATTTTAAAATTTAAATTACTTTGGTCAGGCAGGTTATAGATATATTAGCGCACAGTAAAAATTTTGAAACAACTTTCAATATAAATTTGCATAATTTGTGCTAGAATAATATTCATTTTCATTTTCAGTTTTTAATCCGATTGTTGTTATTTTTACCGGCCCGTTTGTATAAAACATTTTATTTGTCGCAATTTGGAACTTTATTTTTATCAGAGGTAAGTATACATAATAGAAACCAAATGGATTCTATACAGAGGATTACAAAATTTCATTTAAATGGTCCGTTGTCATTGTACTTAAAATTTTGCTTAACTTCCCAGCAAACTACTTTTTGTAGATATTCTTTTACTTACTGTAATAACATCTTTACAAATGATGACATTTTAGTTCCTAATGATTTCTTACTTGTTCTGGTCAAATTTCCACTATATTAAGTAGGTACACTAAACAAAACATTTACATAATGTTTGATTAAATGCCATTATTTTAACGAAATACAGCAGTGACAGTTTATTTTTGACATAACAGAGAGAAATCATGGTCGTTTCCTCATTGTCTAACCTCTTTCTCGACATCTAAAATTTTAATTTTAACACTATTTGTAATGAAATTATACAGTTGCATAACTAAAACACCTGCATAGCATTACAATTCTTTTTATTAAACCATTACTAAAAATATTTGAGTGGCGTGACAATAAATTTCTTCTTATTCCTTGTTCATTCCGATACATATACTGAACTCTGACATATGGCAGCGTAAAAGTTAATTTATTGCTATTAACAAGACGAGTTCGCATGGAAGTATAAAAATGCAATCACGCATTTAAAGAAAGTGCATTTTATAAATCATTTTTGCAGTTTCTCTGTGATTTCTTGAAACTTCCTCGTCAAGAAAAAGGAGAAAATAAAAATTTACCGTTACAACACTGCTCCACATTTTCCTTATAAGTATAGGGATTTTTTAAAAATACATGAATCCAGTAACTTTCAATTGGGTCGCTTCTTATAAAAAGCACGACCTCCGTTAAAGGACATTTGTATATTAATTATTCAAAATGTTGGAAAGTGAATTTACTTATTAAAATTATTCCTAATTAATTCTTAGAACTTTGCTGTTTCTAAGTGCGCCTGTACAAAGTGATATAATCTCTTTTATTTATAGAGAACTCTGTTAATTTCATTAATTAAATTGTCTACTTAAGCAGAGAACTGTCTCTAATTACTCATACTTAACCTTTCGTGGTTCAAATAAGCAACCATCACATATAAACGAAGATATACGATACAGATATCTGAATCTTTTAAGAATTATACATTTAACACTTGTGCTTAACTAACTAAGGATTCCAATATTGACAACTGTAGAATAGTATGTATGCTGTTATGAATACTGATCGTACTATTATCTCATTAAATTTTAATTTATATCCATGTTCACAGTTTCTGACGCATTTCTAACATATTTATGATAAATGTAAATAAGTGAAATAATTACAAATAACTGAAGGTTAGCCAGAGTGTACAAGAGGCTTATTTTCTGATGTAAATAGTATCAACAGTTACTATACTGATAATGGTAAACGACAAGACCTATTAAAGCTATTACCTAAATCTAGGTTAAAACACTTTGGTACATTCTGTCTGCATTAGACACAAATAATGCTAAATCGATCATTATAAGATAATAATTGAAATTACCATCTCAACATCGTTACTTCACGTTTCTGTGGTTGTAATAGGTCATGGTTTGTTTGGGCGACCAGCTGGTAGTACTTTAATTAGGATGATTAGCGTTTCAAAATGTAATTATAACGAGATGTTATCGTCGTTGTGAATATAATTCATTGCTTGTGTTACACGGTGTAAACGTGTCGCGACCGAAGTTGTATGCAAATAAATAATCGATCGATTAAAAAAAAAGTTTAAATATTTATGGTGTTATTCATATACATTAACTTTGATGTTCCCTTTAAGAAAGTAAATAAGTTATGGGTTCGGCGGCTGTCATTATTTCAATGGTAATAATTTATGAGCGCTGTTCATCCTGAAAGTAAAAGTTTCGTTGTGGGTGTGATCTTTTATTTAAGAATAGTCAATGTTAAAATGTGACATTAAAGAATTCACGCGGCTGATCAGTGGCGTCCAGGAACGAAGGAAAAACCCAGTGCACGCCTCTGCTGCAGTATTTTATTTGAGCAACGGCAATGCAACTTTCTTTCATTAACTCGAGACAAGAATTCAGTTAACATAATCCAATCTAATTATCTCGAGTTAATACATAATTATCAGTAATAACGGTGTGCTGGTAGATTCTAGATAAACAGTTCCTGTGATTTTGAAAATTTATAATAGGATGTTTGCACAAACGATTATCAAGATGAGATCAAGTGTGCCTGTTTGATTTATTAAGCCACTCGGTATAATCTCAAATTACATAATAACAACACGATTATATTGTCGCACAAACCTTTACCTTCAATATTCAATCGAGTGAACCGTTCACTAATGGAGGGAGTGTCTTCGAGTGCTATAATTATAGCTTCCCTAGTTTCTTCCACCTGTAATTAAAAACCTTTAAATAAGGTATTTATCAATCAATTTCGACTCATTTCACTCTTATCCAGCTCGCTTATATAAAATGGATTTTACTTTAATACCTGCATTCACACTTTCTAGCCTATTATATATAAAAATTAAATCATGTTTTGATTTCGGTAGCAACTTTCTTTTACTTTATATTTCTTTTTAATTTTCTAATTTAGTTCAATTAATATATGTTGCTGTTACAGTTATGCAATTTTTTCACGTCTCTTAATAAATTCAATGACATGACTCGGATTAACAACCTCAATATTAATGAACACTTTTAATGGCTTTATTGCATTCACTAGGATTGTTGCAGGCGAGTCGCAATAAAGTATGATTGGGAAAGTTAAGTTTGAAGGTAATGAAAAATATAATTTCTAAAATTGTCCAAAACTGGATACAGCGTTTTTAGAATATAGTGCCACAAATGGATAAAAAGCTTTCGAATGCATTCTGCCAGTAAATAAATATTTCAGCAACTTAATGGTTTTCTGCATGCAACGAAATATAGACAGATGACAAAGCAATATTTTTCTCACGCTCTCTTGACAATGGATTTTTATGTTTTTTTTTTTTGCAGAAAATATTTCAATTAGGAAAGTCCTAACAGGATTTATGAAATCGATGACTTGTAACAGTCACCTTAATTTTTACTTCTAAAAGAGACTAAATCCATAATTAAATTCTTAACAATGATTTATCGCATGTAATTCATCTAAAAGTCTTTATTATACATATATATATATA
>QDEB01120810.1:0-30246 GCA_004193795.1 Asbolus verrucosus | reverse complement strand
ATAGGTGTCAAAGTGATGCCCATGAAACCAATTAAGTCATCTGTGTACCGCAGTATACTTTGATAAAACTGCCGCTCAATTAGACTATGGAAGTCTTTCCATCTTAACCCATGTTAACAAAATCATCTTCCAGTGAAACCATCCGACTGCGAATAATTATGCATTTCTGATTGAGTTGACAGCACTTTTGTTAACACAAAGTCCCACAACGACGCGTGAATAACCCCTTCGCTAAAAATTTTAATCAAAACTGGTACTTTTCAGAGGTTGATTTAAAAATTTGCCGACTCAGCATCATCTAAAAACAGTAGTAATACCTTTTATGCGGAACTCTTATTTCCGACGGCATTGTTCATCATCTGCAGCGAAATTTATTACGTTGAAGAACAAATAACACGAGACGTTACATTTTCTAGAATGCTTTGAAAGTATCCTCATTTGTTACGACACTTTTGTTACCAGATCAGCTTGTTTGTTTTCGATGGTAATTCTTCTTGCCGGCGCAATTTTGATTCTGTGCGAGCTGCATGGCTGGAAACTTTTGCGCCCTTTCGCGATTGTGAGAGGCCCTCTGGCGATGCACGCTTTCAGCCCGATTCGATTAAAAGAGTAACGCGAGGTCGTGAACAGGTTAAACAACAGCGATTTTCAGTCGGGCGCGGCAATTACTAAATAAATCATGCAGTGGGTGATTACAGCTAATGGGTGCTTAATTAGAATGTCCCTGGTGGAGCGCTCCTGGGTTCTAAACCGCGACGAGAGACGATAAAGCCTGATTTGTTCCTGCACACAATGATGGTATTGTGCACTTGTGCGCAACAAGATGACCAGTCCTGGCGCCACGCCAGCCCCTTTTACACTTTATAGTCCGTAAACACGATCCAAGGCCGTCATCAATCGACCTAGAAAAAAACCGAAATTCCAACCCTGCACAACCCGGCCCGGGTTGAACTTGTTAAAAAACGTCCGTGTCGAGTTAACATAAACGCTCTAGTTAACACAAACAAGTACAATAAGCAGAAGGGGTGCATTCGAAAAAAAGTGCGAACGGAGTTGGAACAAGCGTCGTCCCTTATTATTATTCACCTACCGACTGCGCCCTTTTTCTCCTTCTCTCTCTGGAAACGACTCGCACTTGATTAGGATTTGCCGAGGGAGTGCGATAGAAAAAACGTCTTGTGATGGCCATTTCCCCGACTCATAGTTTTATGTTACAAATTTAAACGCAGTTCCCATTCTGCACGCCGAAATGGTTTTTAAAGTACTCCCAACGCGACGATTGATAAAATTCAAAATGAACCGAATGATATAAATTGAAAACGAAATTTCAATGAACCAGTTATAACTCTCGCAATAAATTCAGATGTCTCGCAATCTCGACACAATTTGAAGAAGTTTTCAAAACCGCAACTCTTCGAGAGGAGGCAGGGCGGCGTCTAGGACGTGACGAAAACAAGGAGTCACGCAATCGATACCACCACCAGGTTGTTGCCGTCATAATACCCCGATTATTTTGTCCATCAGATAATTATAGCTTCAATTACCTAGACAATGACAGGGATAGATGCCCTCCCGAGCGCCAGACACCACAAGCAGCGATAGCAATTTCTCAATTCCAATGACGGATAGAAATAGGTGCTCTGACATTTGGACTCACGATAATTTCTAACGCAAAAACAGCCATTCTGTTGACATCTCCACGCAAAAAAGAAAACACAAAACCTAAATCAAGTAATGAAATCAGACGCCTATCCACTCCCTAATCTGGATAAATCTACTCTTCGAGTTTGACATTACGCACCTCGGCGTAGAAACTGTATAAAACAATTACTTTCCCATCAACCAATCAACACGTGTTGAATTGAACTTTCTTTAACCTTCTGCGAGTCAAATTTTATTAACTCGATTAAGGAATATGATTCTGTGCAAAAGTTCACGATTTAAACTCGGCCCGAGGGCAAGTGTTGTAAGCACCTGGGTATCAACCCATCTTTAGTTATTAATTACGAACCTTTCAAAACTTCGTAGACTCTACATCGGAATCAAAAGCTCCTGATATTTGCTACATCAGACCGGAATATTTCTTGCGATAGTAACATAATTACGGCGCCTCCTACACGAAAAATTTAATTTTAATACGCGGCTCTATAGCCGTAATTAATGTACAAATCCCTTGATCCTCTCATTATAAGTGTGTCTAAATATGAATAATTAAAAGGGGACTACAACGTCAGCCAAAAAGGGGTTAATTTTAGTTTATTATGACTTTTGTTAGAAGTTAAGCTAAGCTTCCTTGAAAATTACAGTTGCTTTTATAAAAGTAGCTGTGTGGGACCAATACATGACAGAATGAAATAAATTAAAGTTAGAAACATCGATGCATCGTTAAAACGTCGATAGTGAAAGCGATAAAATGTTAGTAATAGTATCTTCTTTGTTGGCGGTGATGTTGTAAACATCGATACCCGGCGCCTCCACCATTATTGCAGCATTACATTTTAAACGTGAAGTTAAAATGTTATTAAAAGTGTGATCAGGAGGTGATGGAACTTAACGGTTCAACAGTCACATACTCTCTTGTTTACGATATAGTTAAGTGGTTGTTCGGTAGAAAATTTATTTGGTGGGATAGCAAAGAAATACAACCCGAATAAGTCTCTGTTGCCTGAAATCCCAAGATAAGAAAAATAAAGGTCCATTCGACAACACAACAGTTTACTTTGGCTGCAGTTGCATTACGTGTCTCCGGCCTTTAAAAACTAAATTGATTCAAGCTGTCAGACAAGAAAAAATCGGTGGTCACAAAGAAGAGTGAAAGTGAAACAAGAAAAAATAATCGACGGCAATCGAGCCACATGACGGCTTCTTATTACGAGAGCTAACGAACTAGTTAATTCATTAAACGCACCGTGTACCGTTTAAAGATTGCTCGACTCCGAGTACAGTAAATTATCCAAGAACTGGGAACAATAAACTTTTTAATTCGACGTATTCTTGGAGACCCTTTAATTAATTCCGCTTTATCTCCGGCATAAATTTGTGTGTAGTATGAGTTCGAGCTTCATTTATTCACAATGAAACGATGACGTCGCAATAAAATTAATAAAACAAGGAAAATACGAGAAATCGGTTTAAATCGGCCGAGCTGCGAGATGGGGCTGATGAGGTGAACAAAGACAGGACCTTCCCCATTCATCAATGTCTATTACGAAGGCTCGGCCTCCATAAATCTTTGATTTTTCAACCGCACATTTCATCCTACTCTTCACTTTAATGTCCCGGAAATGTCGCTGCTTTTGTCCTGGGAATAGGAAATTATTGAAAAACAGGTATACGGACCATCCTCGGAAAACACGAGGCTTCCCAACACTCTCTCTCTCTCCGGAGTGGTTTTGCTCCTTCCCATGAGACTGGTTTTTTCGCACCGACTAAATCAAGAAATTATTCGACTGAATTTTGAGACATCCAGTCTCCAGGAGCTGTTTACATCCGATGCCGTGTGGAAAACATCACCGTAACATGTGCCGTAAAAACTCTGGGTGATCGATACGCTTTTCCAACATTTCCCCCCTTCTTTTTCATTTCAAAGTTTAACAAATGTTTGGTGTACACTGTGATTAATCCAGATCGGAACTAAATTTAGTCAAACTGAATTATTGGATTGTTTCGAATACTGTGTACACACAGAATCACAATTTTCCGACATTTATCTTCCGTAAAACCATCGCGATGAAAAACCTGAATTTTAAAAAGAAAAATGTGAAAAGCGCTTCTACTATAAAATACCATTTTCAATCTAATAAGAAAAACAGAGTTAATCTCACACTAAACACGATAACAAATTTCAGACACTGTTGAAGATACTTTTTAACTTCTGAAAGACTTAATTTAATTGCATTTACAATAAAGCAAAAACTGTAGAAACGTCACTGTCATTTACATAGAACTTACTGTTTCTACGCGAATTAAGTGAAGAAGTCGCGCAACCACTTCATCTAAAAGAACAAAAATATTTATTTAATTGAACTGCAGCCTCATTTTGCATTCATTATCAGTCGATCAACACCTTGTTTGACTGACGTATATTATAGGAAACTAACAGACAACGGAATTAATAATTCGCCGACACCATTCAACGCCGAAAACTAATTTGAATTAATAGCAATGTTTCGATAGTCAAGATGTTAATGAAATTTATTTGAAATCGAAGCGAATAAATCCGGTTTCGGCCATTATCAAGTTTAAGGGTAAACATTCAAACTGAACGAAAACAAGCGGCTCAACAGGCTCTTAAGCGATCAAACTTTTTACTTTCGGCCCCTCAGAAGAACGGTATTAATTTCGAGCTTAAAGGGGCCAACGTATGAACTTATTGTTTGATGAAATTACTTTCGGCTTCCTCCAACCCGGATCGAATCCGGGTGACATGTAACGAGGGCTTGATTGACATTCGCTTAATTAAGCACAAGTTCTGAACAAGTAAAAGTGGCCCCCCGACAGGCGCAAAGAGCGGGGAGAGAGAGTCACGCAAGATGTCCTGTTTCAGGATAATACTTTACAGGGTTTATCAACGAACACGACGAAATATCAACGGTTCATGGTACATATGCGCAGATTTACGTAAACGATTATGTTCCAAATCACCTCATTAACTTTGACTACTAAACAGATTTATGATGAGAATCATTAAAATTAACGAGGCGAGAATATATTTTTTAATATTTCTAATATTGGGGGCGTTTTAGGGTGAATGAGTAAAAAAAAACGCGAGAAACTTTTAAATTTAATCACGTCGATACAAACGAGTTTAAAAGTAGGACTCCCAACTTTGTCAATTATTTATTTATTGCTCTTGGATTTTTTTTCTCCCTTGTATTAACATCAATCATAAAAGTTTTATTTAAACTTGCGAAATTCTCGTAATCTCGTTATCCTTTTTATGCGACCATCAAGTATTGATAGGCACCACTTAAATCAAGCATGCACTCAGGATTGGGGTTTTACCGTACTGAACGTTTAATCGCTCGATTAATCAAATAATCATGAACTGATTGTCTCCGCTAATAGATTAATTAAACGTTCAAATAATCGATTGATCTTTACAAAATGTGCACATTACCTCATTTTTCGTGACTTTAACTGTTTCTTCATGAGTGATATTCTAAGTTTTCCATTTCCGTCCCATACATAATTCCGCTGGTGACCAACCTGATTCTAAAGGTGAGAATCTTCATCAAGAAGCTGTCATAACTTCTCACGTTCGTTTTCTATTTCTGCGAAACTTCGTTGAGTTTTTTTGTACGAAATCCAGAGGCATAACAAATTGACATTCTCTAGTCCTCTCATGATATGATAATTTTTTACCTTTTTGTATATTCATTCAATGCTCTTTCGCATCTTTTTCTACCATGTTTTTGTTTCAAGAAAATTTCATAAGTGGAAGAGTGTTGAACAAAAACTGCATACAGAGTCTCGACGTAATTTCATCTCACAAACTACATAAGAGGGAACGATATGGAATATGAAGAGAAGATAATAACAGAATAATGAAAATTCATACTCATGTCAAGAATATATATCATTGAAAATTTATCTGAAATATATAATTCACTCATTTGCTTATGTTGACAGTGCCATTAATAGTAATCCGAATAGGTTTTACGTGATTACTTTAATCACACTTTGAAAAATGCAAACGATTAGGAATAATATTCCATAAGAAATTTATCAAGAAGAATTCCATTTCAGTGCCATACAATACTGACATCCAAGAGTTAAAAAGCAGTTCATCGGTATTATTGCCACTGATTATTTTTCACTTTTGGTAATCTGTAAAACTATGATTGTGATTGGAATAATAACGCGACTGAAAAATGCCAATTTATTGCTTATAGTACGTAGAAGAAGCAATAGTTGGGAAATGCCATACTTTTTTTTAATTATTTATTATTATGTACAATTTTCATTTAATGATTTCATTGTTATGCTAATTTACATTTAACCGAATTATAGTTATTGTTGTAAAATGAATTTGTTTTCTTGATTATTTCGTAAAATTTATTATTTTGTTTACATTTCTTGTAATATACACTGTGGTAGTAGATTGGTATCTACCTAGCAAGATTAATTATTAATTTGTTCTTTTACATTTTAGAAAATACTCTGTCACAGAATAGTAGTTTTATTTCAAAAGTGCATTTAACAATGATATTGTTAAAATAATAAATAATTTAGATATTAAAATCAAATGAGCTGGTAAACATTAACGATTTCCACTATCATTCTTAACTCAGGGTATCGTAAAAACCGTAAGAGGTAACAATTTTTTTTTCGTGCAAAACTGCTCCAAAACTTCCTCTACAACTTGTCTCGCTTAACTATAGGTCAATTTTCAATAAAAAAAGGCTTTTCGCATGTCGGAAAAATCTAACTTTCACGAATTTAAAAAAAATCTGTTGCAAATTTATAAAAATGGATTCCTTCATTAGCATCGCTAACATGTGTAGATTCCTTAAAAAAAAGTTTCTGAGAAAGCACGATATAAAGAAATTATATAAAAATGTAACAACTGTAATTTATTAAATATCTGCAATTTTCGCATCGATGACAATTCGTAACGAAAAAATCCTTATTGGTCGTATGCAGTACGTCTTCCTTGACAAATTGACACTTTCTGTAAATATGTTACTCAAAAAGTGCATGAAAAATTTCAATCATAATCAATATTCAATAATACACTATAATAAGCCTGAATATCAGTCATAACTAGGAAGCGCTTGAGGATGGAATGTCATTGCTTGCTGCTGCAGCAGAAACAAAATTTGATTAGTGTAGAGAAATTCAAATTCTCTCTAAACATCACTAATTAAAACTAAACAAAAAGAAACAGAAAATCTTGAATATATTTTAGCAATGAAATATTTAGTTATATTTTCAGGAGGAAAAAAACAATAAAAGCAAGAAATCGGGTTTAGTACGTCATCAAATACGGCATATTTTAAAATAATTTCACAGTAACCAATAAACTGACAATTTACAGTCAAACGGTTATAATTTTATAAACATTCGATCTTGAAAAAGCAATGATCATCACAAGTCCACACGTTAAATTAAAAATAAAACCAAAAATAAAAAAATATATATGACAAAAACTTCGTCTAGGTGTTCCGATTTTTATTAAAAGCAATGTATATGGAATTCTATAAAATAGTTCACGCAAGTTAAGTATTGTCAAAGATCTTTTTCCATTTCTGTTCTTACCCTCTTCTTACTTTTATGATATCATTCCAAATTCGTTTTCGTTTATCGTGCTAACTTAATTTTGTTTTAATGTCATTTTTGTTAAGCTAAGTATTTGAATTTTGAGCAAATTTAAAAATTCATTACAAGAAATAAAATACCTATTTTCGAATCATATTTGTTTTCATCAGAAATAAAACAATCAATTGATGACACAAACATGTCGACAATGGTTTATTGTAATACGGCTATCATCAATTAACATAAATCTCTTGTGGGCTCACCAAATTACTTACAGTAAGTACAGTTACAAGGGAGGCAAATTTATAAGTAAATTGTCACGTTTGCAAGCAACATTTATCATTTTCACCAGTCTTGCTAATCGAGCGATTCGCGGAGTTTCACTTGGGATGTGTAAGTTCCAGGCATATTTCAGGTGGTAAATCTGTAATTCAAACAGCGTTCGGGCTGCGTAGTGCGGTCGGTTATTATTTGTCGAGCACTCTCCAATGAAACGCGATCTGCAATTACGTGAGATTGTTTGACAAGGGTTTAGCCACAGCACCCGTTAGTTGCTGGCAGCAAGATTTTCATCCGAAACGACATTTTCCATTACCATCGACGACCGATTCAATCCCGTACACGTCATGACGTCACTAAGAGAACTAATTGAACGGTCAAACAGAACGGTTACGGAGGTTTCCTGAAACAGCGACTCAGTGGAAAATTTTATTTTGTCCACCCACCCCTAATACATCACCGTGCAACCTCGGAGGTCGACCAGACCGCATTTCGGTCTCTCCTCCGACATGTCAATGATAAATGCCCACCTGGAAGGTATCGAAAATTCAATTAGTACGGACGCGGACGAAATTTCGAACGGATTTAAGGGGGCGCTAGCTGCGATAGCGGGTAATTAAGAGCTACGAGACATTTCGATTAGTTTTTGAGAGTGAACCAATGCGAATAATTAAAATCCAATCAAATCAAATAAATCATGGCCGGCGGCTGTGGAAATTGGGCGATTTGGGTTCGTGCACGGCGCAATGAATGCGGTTAAACAACACAAATTATCCAATTCTGAGCGACAACAATTCTTGGCCTCCGGGGTGGGATTATTCAAGTTGAACCTTATGTGGCGCCATTTTCGAGCAGTCATTTCAAGTACCTATTCGTTCTGCCGAAAATTCTCGGCTCCGGGAGAGAATTTAGCCTAATTTATGGCCCGCAGAGGATTTTCCTTCACTTTTCGTGTCATTCATCTCTCTCAATCACAGCCGATGCTGGACATGCCACGCCTTAACCTCCCTCGTCAGGACATTCACCGTCAAATATTTCGGCTACAAGCTAAAATTCCACATCTCCTTCATTGTGCCGCAGATCAATCTCGATCGGAAAAACGGGAATCGTTAATTTGCACCTCCGCTTCGTTTAAATCGAACGCGATGCGAGAAGACTTCGAGTCTATAACAGAAACTTTTTCGCCATTATTTCAACTTTTTTCCGCAGGTATTCTTCGCTTTCAACTGGCCATAAATGCGCGAACGCACCATATTTCACGCTTTTTTCTCTGTGGAGCATATTTCTTATCAAGACTTTAAATGATGTGCCGCAAGTGGTAGAGTGCTATTTAAAATTTTAAGTTAGGGTCGGCGTCAGAGCAACAGAATACTAAAGGATCTATTTTATATCCAGCCTTCACCCTTTCCTCCTCCTACCATTAAGTGGAAGGCTTTGTTTCATGTCGATAGTTTAAATATTTCAAAGTTGCTCCTGTCTGGTGACATTTAGGCCGAAATAAAATTTTCAGAGCTCACTCCGACGAATGATCTTTTAATCCACATTCGTCCATTGCGTACGTATAGTCGTACACATCGATCGATTCGTCCGAATGGAATCTGACATGATGTGTATTCCCCTTGTTTAATTTCGACATCAAAGAGTGGGTATACAATAAAAAAGATATTTTCTCAATTAAAGTTATATGATGCGAAACATGCTCAATGGAAGAAAAATGTAATAAACGAAGCGGCCGATACTCGAGACGAAAAGAAAATGAAGTATAAAAGCGAAAGTGTTGGTTTCAGAAGCGATTACCAAAATGATTTTTGCTAGAGAATACTTCAATTTCAGCTTGTAAAAGCAGATAATGGATTTTAAAAAAGAATTCTATTTTTAACGGAATGGGATTTGATTACGATTAATACGACTTCATTTAATTTATCAATAACTTTATTCAATTACTCTGCTGTATCCATGAGACTGTAACAATGAAAACATAACTTGAAATAATAAACAGCATGGTATTTTTAGCTAATGTTCGTTAAAATTCTGTCTCCATATCAACAAATCCTACTCTGGAAACTAGTTCAATAATACCAAACAAAAACCACATCAGAAACTTTCTCATTCTCTTATTCAATCTATTATTTACAGCATTCGTAAATCTGATCACATCTGTTCATAAAATATTAAAATCAAATTATGGATATAGTCGGAACTTTTCGCGAAACCAATAACACAAACCCACCATCCAACGCAAAATATATTGCAACTGCGATTGTTCGTAATCGCGGAGCTGATAATTTTTTAAAATCTTTTCCCGAAGTACTGAATTCTATTAACATCCTGTTAATAAAAAGAGAATTATTAAGAATTCTTTGCGTTCTTTCGAAATACTTCCGGACTGATTGCATTTCGTATTTTTTATGATCAAAACATCGTTCAACTTCTTTTCAAATTCAATTAATATTCTTTCGCTTTCAGGTCATGCCAAATTAAGTAAAAATCTCACTACAGCGAACGCTTATTTTCGTCAGGCTTTCCAGTTTTAACCCCACCCATTATCACGAAAATTACCCTCAGCACCTCTATGATTCTGAGAAAAAAGCTGGGCTTGAGAAAAACTTAAATTTTTTGCGACAATTCCACCGACAACTTAATTTCAGAAACACATGACGGAAACAAATACGGCAATAAATTCCTAGGGAGAAATCATCTCTGAATTGAAGTTTTTCTTGAAATAAAAAGTGAAATCGGTCTGGTTTGTGCGATTGTTATTTATCGCCTTCGAAATTTATCCCAAATCATCCGAGGCACTAGTTGATCGAAATTGGTTCCGAAGATTCCGTCATCTAAACGATCGGTCTTATCACATAGAAATCGTTCTTCTCTCTGTTTTACGCTTGTCGACAGAACGATCCGCTATATATTTTGTAAATTCCCACGGAATCAATCTGCTTCAACTCAAAATAGAACTGTTAAAACGGACTATCGAGAGATTTAGCATTGCGTGCACGCACGAATTTTGTTACGCAATAATTCAACATGAAACAAAAAATCATAATAACATCTCCTCGGTAACAAAACATTGATCCTCGTGTTGTAAATAAAGCTGCTAATTTTATATACCTATATCGTTTCAAAGTCGAGAAAAGTTTCAGGTGCACGGGTACGAGAAACTTCTTATAAATTCTAAGAACATAATACTCTTATCTTGACAATCCCCACCGCATTTCTTGGTAGACCGAAGAAGATTTAGGGACAAAGTAGACGCAACAATAAAAGAAACGACGCCACTCCTCAAACCCGCATCAATGTAATTACCTTCATCTGTCATACAGTGATATAGGCTATACTTACTACATTTTATCGAAACGTAAGACCTATAACATTTTTAGAACTTAATTTCCTTTAGTTAAATGAAAGTTGACATGGGGAAGAAGTATTAGTTTTAAGTAAAATATACAGGGTGGTAAGCTATGGTAAATATTCAAATCCTTGAATCTGCTTATGATGTCATTTTTATGAATTTGCGAGAGTTTACTGTGAAAGTACAAAATTAATCCAATCGGGAAATCTTCTGATGGTCACTGGAATAGTTAATGAATAAGCAAATGGCAGACAATAAAAAAATAACAAAAACATCATGTAATAAACTTGTACTTTATCGTGTAGTCTGTTAAAAACTCTCCAGTGTTGTGTATATTCAGAGAATTGTACTTGACGAGGCAGATCTTCGCTTGGACACGCTGTACAGGGTATAAACCTGAGAGAGACTGAGGGACTGAGAGAGTAAGTCGTCTTGTGCTTACATTTACACTTCAATTTGCATCCAAAACTTCTATCTCTGTTTCCAATCTGCGATCACATTGTGGGGGGTCCAAGTCACTTGTATCAATTGTAAAAGAACCATAATTACGCAGATGTTGCATGGTTCTTACAAATGTATGAGTGTCTGGTATGAAATTTAACCTTTGCATTGACGCAATTCCCAATGCTTCCCAACAGCACAAAACCATTACATTTTTTCATTATTGGTAAAAGCAGTTTATTAATAATTATACGCACCCTTAACCTTCACATAATAGCACACAATTAAATCAAATGCAATGCTAACAAAACTGAGCGGTTTAACATAACAAAAATCGTGAAGTTCTCAAACAATGTTTACGGCAATTCCAAAATAATATTTCTTCAACATCGAGGCCAAAGAATTTTTTCTATTTTTCTTCAGGGGCCTATAAATAAGGACCTATCGCAGGTTGAAATATCTACATTTTATGAATCACCTGTATCTTCAGCAAAAAAATCGTTTTTCTGTAACTAAGATGCAATGTAAGATCGTTTGGTCACTGTTGAGAAATATTTTTCAGACTATTTTAATTGAATTTTCATACATCTTTAAAATTTAATTTTGAAGTAATATTACTGATAAAATGGTAACTGCAATATGAAATGTATATTAACCATGGTGAATCATGATTCATGGATTGTTGATGAAGGACAAGTTAAATACTGTGGACCCCTTTTCGCGTTTTCTTTATTTAGATCATACATTTCTTCAAAAATATATCTTTTTAAATTTCATTTGGCATCGAGAAAAATATAGAACCAAACATGTAACAGCTTTAGCTACTTAACAAATTACTTGATTCACTCCCAAACAGATTATAGTAGACGTGGTTAATTTTTAGCTCACAGGGGTATTTACCAGAGAATTCTCTTTTAATATTGATGATAATAATTATTGCTACACACAATTTACATTAGTACATTAAGAGAGAAAAAAGTAAAATACAAATGAAAAACTAATTTAACTAAAGTAGTAACCTTAAGGATATGAGGGGTAAATGGTTTTGCCTTTTCTATTTCATCGAAGCTATTGGCAATCATCTTGTAATGTACCGCATCAGATTTTGCGATCTTTAGAGGTCCCTATTTGACATTGTCTGATAAAGGAGAACTAAAATTTGCTAACGCAACAAATTTTTATCTTTCAGTAATTACCTCGACCTCATAAAGTAATCACAGCCAACTTTTCGACGTTTCTCTTTCCCCAAACCGACGTCACGATCCATTCGTTTAGAAACGGGCATGACGGTCCCGGAAACATGCATAAATAACCTCCTGTTTCATCGTCTGTTATTGTGTTTCCATTTGATCCAATCACGTTCGCTGGTCACTTTGTCTCGCTGTTGAAAATTTAATCATTTTTCCCCTTTTTGCGAAGCCTCCTCGGCAAACCCGGCCGACCATCGCTGTTTGCAACAGAGATTTGCATAAGCCCTTCTCATCAATCACACGCGAAGAACCACACGGCGTGTGGTACTTGCTTGATATGCAAAACACCTCGTCTTAAATCCACAATAGCGTCAAAGTTCGAGTGTATGGATGCCTGAGCGGTAATCTGGGACATTGTCGCATTGTACAGAGCGGAATTAGACGCACCAGCTAACCATCCTTCTATCGTTCGGCCAGCAACCCATTCATGTTTGAAAGTTGTGCAAATCGCCGGTTTAATTCAGACGCCGGGGGATTTTGTTGTCATGTTGAAAATACACCATCTGCATTTTAGCCTATAACCCGCTCCCTGCTAATATCGCACCTCGCTTAATAGGAAGCGCCTTCAACGTTGCGGGATTAATCATGTCGATTGTTCCAGGGCTGCGCTGGCAAATGACGAGCTACGCGACGTCACTGCTCTTCCTGCTGGCTTTGGCCGAAGCTGGCGCGCCCGCCACCAAGTGCAAAATCTCTGAATTCGCGTGTACCAACGGCCGTTGCATCCCCCTGAACCACTTCTGCAACATCGTCAACGACTGTGGGGATTCTTCCGATGAACCGAGATATTGCACACGTAAGTCCCTCTTTACGCTCCATTTAGACACGTGGGGCACAAGTCTTTCACGAGAAACTGCACTTTGACTCCTTTTATAAAATACGGCCGCAACACCACCGGAATTTAAATGTACGTTGTCGGCGTGTAATGAAAAAAGTTGCGGAAACAACGCTTTATGCCTCGTTTATATTCAACTGAAATTTTAGTATACGCCATCCTGAATAAAACGTTACAATCAATTCAGATTTCAGTTGAGCTAAACATCGTGGTTTTAAACAAAATCATAAAGGATGTCGTAAAAAAAAAACTGAAATGGTGGATGCGCCGGTCACACATCAAAAGATCTACTATTGCTAGTGTATAAATAACTAACTATAAATAGAAATTCAACAGGAAGCAACGATTTAACTGAAATAACTGTTCATAAAAAATAATTGTCATCAACACTTTTTCATCGCATAACCGCCCATTCACAATTAACACACAACCCTTTCATATTTTTTTAATGCTGAAAACTGATTCATTTTCCTGTTAGTGAAATGCCTCAACCGACCAAACTTTGCTCTTTTCATTAGCAAAAATTCCGCGGAGAGTTGAAACACAAATATTGTATGAATGGCTGAAGGAATTTATTATCCGGGTCAGGACCAGAGATACTTGCGATATGATTTATGAGTTTCAAGCCGCTCGCGGCCATTTCTTTACGTCGCGTTCACCACCCTCCCGGAAGGAAAGAGTAATCGATCGTTGAAACACAGGTGAATTGTTCCAGGTTGTAATCGCACCTATTTTGGAGAAGCCGGTAAGACGTACGATTTAGAATTACATCGTCCCAAGGAGGACAAGATTCCCTTTATCTGTCATCTCACGTTCACAGCAGGAGCAGGAGAATTCGGCGATCTCGTACAGGTATGTGTGAATCTTCATCATTTTCTCTTAATTAAAAAGGAGCGTGTAATCAAAAAGGACCCCGCGTCGCCCCAAATAATTAAAAATTAAGTTGTAACGCTGAAGCGAACGAACGGATTTTACAATAAAAAACTTACATAAAGCTCACCGCTAGGGACGCGTCAGCCTAATTAATTTTTTTCAGCTCGACTGTTCTTAAATTCCGCCGCAATAACATAACGTAAATGTTGTTTATTAAAAGCTCCCGTGCTTAATTAAATAATACACGTGCAGGTGTTCGAAAGCTTGGATTAGATTGAGTAAAGCTTTTTAATCGAATCATTTCACAGCACAGCACCCATAAATTTGATGGCTTTTAATTCACTCTCTTGTTCTCTGTAACAGAGTGATATTCACCATAACCTGTATACTGCACGCCTTGTTAGTAATTCAAGGCTGCGTAATTACATGTTCATGCTATATATGTATACGCTACGTTGTTTAGTTCAGTAGCTTGCATTGTAGATCGCAGAGCGTGATGCATATTAATCCTGAATTGGAATTGTCGAGCTAGTTGCTGCATAATTATTTTTAATAAGGCGACCTCCGGGAAGACAAACTAAATCATACAAGTCAATTAGTTGTCTTCGTCACGAGACACTAAATATCAATTCCACCAAAAGAGAATTAGTGCCAAGTGTCAAAGCTAATCTTATTCTTTACATTTTCAACACTGATATCATAGTCCACTCTTTTCTCTTGGACTTTCTTTAGCTCTTTAAGTCAAAAAAGTATTAATTGCGCCAAGTAAACACTTGAAAGTTAATTCCTTTTCAAAAGATTGATAAGTATCTTTTTTTCATTTTCTTGTTCTCTGTTCCTGTCATTGAAGCTTGTATAATCCTACCTAATTACCATACTTGTAACGCTTTTTCTTAAATTCCGTTAGTAATTCAGTGTCACTAAAATCACCCTTTTCTATATTTGCTACATTATAATTTCGTTTCCCCGTGTTTTCGGAATTTCGCCTTTGTTCCCTATTACATTCGTTAATATTTTTAGCGAGTTTGTTTTGTCTTTTGACACGCCGTCCCTCTTTTTTACTTATATCTTTTGTTTTCTAGCAAATGTGTTACATTGTAGACTATAAAATGCCTATTAACCCGAATTAGAACTGTCATGCTGGTTCCACGATTATTTTTAATAATCCAATGTACGACAAGACAACAAACTAACTTAATTAGAAGCCAGTCTCGAAGAGCTCCAAATTGAGGAAATTGCTTTTGTTTACCATCAAACACAAACCATCAACTCAAATGTTCAATTCAAGTCGGAAAATTGGAGCAAATAGTTGAGGCTAATCTTGTTCTTCACATTTTCGTCCTTATCTCATTTGATATCATCCTCAATTGTCATCCATTAATATGTATGAATTCAGGCAAACTTTCGCTATTATATAGCGCTACGGCTCCCCCCTGATATTTCAGCTTAGGTAAAGTTTAAATAATGAGCCACGATAATCACCTAAAAAGTACCTGGCCCAAACGTGAGTCATTAATTAAATTAAAAGTTCCGAGTGGAACCTCCGGCAACGGAACGTGTGTAGATGAATAAAACGTTCTCTGTTTCGTTTTGCCATACAGATATTCTCCATGGGAAAATCCCGAGGGATTGATGTTATTCATTGGTAAAAAGAGGCTGACGCGTTGCGTTTCAGACGCTGAAATTCCATCGGACAGCCCTATATTTATCATGGGATTTAGGGGAATAACTCCCCGCTTACTACATCGTTTCCTTGTTGAAATTTACACCGGGCAGGAAGGACAACGCCGTGTGACGTCGACGATTTAAATGCGCGACGGAGTGTTTTCGAGCGCCACGACCGAGATTAAAATTCTCCGGAAGCACCGCATTTTACATACATCCTGCACCAGTCGACCGCAGGCACGCGAAATCCTTTTCCTGTCAAACTGCATCCTTAGTCCGCGATATTCGATTCTAATAAATCAAGGGGCAGCCGGTCTTGATATCAGTTGACTGTCACCACCTCGTTGGCTCCAGAAGTAATTGAAAGCTCCATTGACAACGTTCGGCGAAACGTCGACCGGTAAAAAACGTTACATACCAAACGGTCGGAACGTCAAAATGATGAAAACAGAATGTATCTTGCAGGATTCCTTTGAAAGCACTGAAGTGTTTGATGAAATATTAAGGATGGCGAAAATGGAGTAGTTTTACAAAAAATGTGGAATTGGTCTCGTTTTGTTCCAGTTAACATTCGACAGTTTTACGTTGGGTCGATTCGTGTCTTTCACTTCCGACGGTTGTCCAGACGGTGCCTTACAAATTACGGAAGCCAGCAGGCCCCAAGTAGGAGGATCGTGGTGCGGGACGTCCTGGGGCCCCGCCATCTACTACAGCGAAACCAAAAGTGTTACCATTTACGTTAACCTGTTCCGCCTTTCCAAAGATCAAAATGGTTACAACTTCGACTACCGCATGGAGTACAAGTTCCTCCGCAAAAAACTCGCCACCGTTCGTTACGGAGGAGGTAAGACGACGTTTGCTTCACTTCAATCCAAACGATCTACCTTTTTCTTTTATTGTTTTTGTACCAAGCGTGGAATATACCCGAGGTGGATAAAGTTCATCATCAAAATGGCCATTTGGCTATTGATTATTCAAAAATCCACTACCGCCACGCTTTCGCTAAAGAATTTTTAATGTTATGAAGCAATGATTGATGGTTGTGTGACAGCTGATATTGAGTGGTCTTAAAATTTGCTATTTTCCCTTTCATTGACGTATTTAAGGGCCGTTACTTACCAATCCACACATTAATGTGAGATCTTGGTCTGTTTTTTCGCCGTTCCTGCGATAATGAAGCCGCCTCCTGCAACAATAATAATTTGCGTGTTCCGTTCTCGAATTTTTTCTGTTATCAATTTTGCAGCAATAAAGCGTCAGTTACAATAAGCTCGCCGCTGTGAAACAATGGAGTTTTTGCGGTATCTAGACGTAACGTGTCAGTGATTTATGTTTAATTTTGTCCTGTTCGTTATAGGTCGGCCATTCCTGAACACAACGGCACCCTCAGCGGAGCCCGAGCCCGAATACTACTTGGGAGATTTAATAACGGGTACATATTGTTCCCGAATTTTCAGCGACTGTGATAGGAAGCACTGCCGTCTCCAGTCCCCCAATTTCCCGGGGGTTTACCCGCGCAATTTAACCTGTTATTACGCAGTGCGACAGCACGAAATTCCGCCGGGTAAACACGCCCTCATCATCGTAAGACAACTCAAAGGCCAACTAGTGTCCATCAGAAGCCAATCAGCCCTGTACGGGACCGCAAGCACGCGCGAGCTTAAGGTCTGGAGCGACTGCGACGACGTCCAGGACTACGTCACCGTCTACGACGGTTACACCACACGGGACCCAGTCATACTTAAGTTCTGCGGGGGCGGCGAACCCGTGCCAGAGGCGATATCCAGCGGACACGAACTCCTAGTGGAATTCTCCACCTCGCCCTACGGCACTTTCCTTCATCCGGCTCCCGCTCAGGCCCTGCACGGCTTTCAACTCGAAGTGGAAGTAAGGGTGGGAGGTCGTGGATTGAACAATTTAATAAGAACGAAATTGATTCAGGTTAAGTTTGTCGATCAGCAATCGCCGACTTACGTGAAAACGAAGCGTCAGTGTGAGTTTTCGTTGAGGGGTACGAATAAGGGAGTTTTGGAGAGTCCTTTACATTCCTTGCCAGCGAATACTACTTGTTTCTACCACCTTCAAGGCGTCGACACTACAGTATCGCCGTCTCCCATCCCCTTCAGGCCTCTATCCGGCAGGTATCCAGACTGGAGGCATGCAGGAATGATCTTGCCACCCCCTCGTTACCGGGTCTGGCTTTCCATCGTCAAATTCCACGCCGCGGGTTCCAGAGATCCTCAAAAACCCGACCAGGAAATTTGTCGCAGTTATCTTAATGTGTGGGACGGTCAACTCTGGACGCCATCTAATTGCAACGATTTGTACTGGTGAGTGTTACTTGGAAAGCATAGATCTGTTTTATTCAATGACAGCTTTTGAGTTCTAAATGTAAAGCCTTACAATCGGGTAGTTTTCCGACCTTGCTATTTTTCAAACGTGTTAAACGTTCTGAAATTCATACCAAAAAACATCTGCAATATATTAAACTCACTTTGGGGGAAAAAATCGGAAAGTACATATTCCACATCACATACTCATCGTCAGTGGATAATTGAATATGTGTGAAAATATGATACAAAGCCAACTTTACTGTAATGTGTACATTTAAAATTAAATGATCCAGACATGCATAAAAAATGTATAGGTCAAAGGGTGTGGCAGAAAAAAATTCTATTTAATAATAAGTCAAAAACAAGTACGTACTTTGTAATACTTTTTAACGAGGGACCACATCAAAAATGTTGCCAGGGTACTTTTACGATATTTTATTTTTAAGATCTTAATTTTTGGTAATGAAACACACCCTTTTTAAATTGAATTTAAATGTTCATTTAAAAAGTTGCACTTAAAAAGTTTGGCAAGTATGTTTTATGATTTCTCCTTTTATACTATTCGCTTTAACAACGACTTTTGTCCTGGCTACTATTTGTAGCTCAACTTGAATAAAATTTATAGAAACCCATAACAGAGACAATGAAGTCTGACAGTGTCAATCACATTTCTACCAATTGTAGAAAAATAAATTAATTAAAAATAAATTTAAATTGTAGCAAACATGTTGTACGACCGTCTTTGTATATTCCTACGACGTCCACACTGTTTGTGTCTTGAATTTTATTTTCGTTCGTTTCGACAATATATTACGAATTGTTTCCCTGTTCAGCTTATATCCTTAATTTGTACCTAAACACTGTCCACGATTGTTAAGATTTGGTAGTAGAGACTTTAAGTTTGCACGTCGATTTCCCCAAGTTCGTGTCAACTGGTACAGTGAAATTTGACTGCGTATGTTTTAACTGTCAAAGTTAATTACGAAGTCCAGATCGATATATTTGTGGTTGTTATTTGTGTATTTTGTTGAAATGGTACTTCGACTATGAATGAATTATAAATGGCGCTTGGGACATACGAGACGGACGTCAAAAAGAATGTAAATTCGCCTGTAAGTGAGTCGAACTATAACTTCAATCACAAAACCATAACCACATTAACATTCTTAAAAAAATCCATTACAAACTATAACCACTATTCACACCCTAATGGCGTCATGTCTTAAGTACGTGCCTAGTTTTCTCTAACATACTGGCCATCAGAGAAATGAATCAAAACTAGCTTCTGTTCAAACAGTTGCAACAGTAAACTAAACTGCTCCGAATATAGGCCACACTACTGGTTGAGCCCCTTTCTGAGCTTTCGAACGAGCACAAGAGTATGGGCGATAATTGCCGATTTCAAATCCGTTGGGGTAAATTTAAACGAAACCTCGACGCACTGTTGTTGTTCTAACCGAGTTATTATCGATAAACCAAATTTCTGGATTTTGTGAAAATACTAAAAAAGGAACAAGATCAGCCAGAAATAAATTCTGTTCGGCATTATCCCATTCTTACAATAAAAAAATTTTAGTAAAACAAAAAAGTAGGCCTACTCCCGACCTTCAAATAAAATGTACGAGTGTTTGTATTTAATAGAGATTTAGCAGAGGTTTAAAAAAAAATTAATCNNAACACCACAGTTCGGTCGATCATTTAAATGTGTATATGGAATCCAGTGTTTTGAAGAAAATTGATATTCGCGATCAATTAGACAACGTCTACTTGCGACATAAAATAAAACAGATTGAAAAAAGTGGAAAAACGTCATATTTTGGAGTAGATTTTGTGGAGCGTTCGATCTGGCTTTATTAAGAGTAAGTAAGTTTTTAATTTTATTTTTTTGTGTCCTCCCATGAAAAATCATCAAGAGCCGCCACTGCCTAGTACAGGTTATTATAAATGTTTCTAACATCGTTGTTAGCTGTGATTTAACATATACTTGTAGATTTGTCACCTCTCAATTTCTGGATGTGTGGTAGAACATTCTGTTTTTAGGCAACCAAGTAATCACATCAATTTACCTTATACTAGTATAAGTTTGAAATATTTTTAATAACCCTGTATTTGAAAATGGGTGTTGATTTTCTGGACGTCTCATCCACTTTCACGGAAAAAAGCAGATATAGAAATGAAATGTCATTAAATCAATGTTAAAATAAATCTGACAATGTTTGTAATTATTGTAACAAATGATTAAACGTTATAACATTTTACATTTTACTATAAATATTGTAAATAAAAAAAGAAATATCAAAACTGACGTGTGATTGTAACCTAAAACTGATATGATAAGTTTCAACATGGTCGTCGTCAAGAAAATGATAAAAATCAAATTTTGGAATGCGAGTGGTTAAAGTTTTAAAATTTTAAATAACGTTAAAATGTCCATTTTTTTTAACTCATTATTTCTGTTCTTCTTTAGACATTTTTCACACATTCAACTTAAAAAAGTTAAATGATAAAATTTGATAATGAGATATTTATCTAGTGTCCCTTGTCGAAACTTAAATTTGTGCCAAACTTTTTTGTTAAATCTTCGTTGCTTTCCAAGATAGTAACTGGATTGGTTCCATTAGTATCGGCACATTACATAACTGACTTTGTAAAGACCATCCTTATGTAAACAACTTCATAGTGTGTCTTGTACCTTTTTGATATTTCCGAAATTAAATTAAATTCGGTATATACTTCTGCACATCATTTAAACTTCATCTTTTTCTTTTATGAAGTGATAAAAAGTAAAAATGAATGATTTCTTTTACAATCTACGTCTACTTTTCAGCACAACCAATACCTCTGCAAACTTTAACTGAATCAAAGGTATTGATCGGTTGACTATTCATTAATGTGTAACATCTCCTAAGCGGAAAAAACGTTTCTTTTTCCCTTGCAATCGTATCTTTACGAGTTAGTTTCTGACGACGAGCTTCGAAAAAACGGAATATAATTTTTGTGGTATACGAAAGGTTCTATTAAAGATGCGGATGTATAGACGGTATAAAATTCCACAGGCCTTCCATTACAATACAATTTGAGCAGTAAGCGTCGCCTTCCGCCTGTGTATTTATGTCTCTTCCTTAAATCAGATCTGTTTCAGCGGTGGCAAAGATAAATCGAAAGGCATTCCCAAAACGAGTCTATCCGGCGGGTCGGCGGCTGCTAAGAAAAAGAACGTGACTTTGCTGGCACGCTACTGCAGAGAACACGTGCCCCGAAGCTGCGACCATTCCCTTTTGGCCAACGAGACTCGTTTTCCCAGGCCGTGCACGCTAGCCGAGAGCTTCCTGACCTCTGGAGACAGCCTGACGTTGGAGCTGCGGCTTGCCGACTCGACGGCGCTCAGGTTATTACCTTAAATAAATCGAGACGCAAACCCGAATCGAATTTGCCGGCGTACGCTCTTTAATAATAGCTCTACTTTGCGTCCTAACGAAGTTAGAGAGTGCGTAATCGGTTTTTCCTCCAGGCCTGTGACGTTTCGGGCTCTGTACGAGTTCGTCGACTTGCACTTGGACGGGGAGCCGTACGGTCTCGGTCCTTGTTCGAGGAGGTTCAGCACTGTGACGCAGGATGCCCAGCAGAAATTCAGGTCGCCGAGAGACATATTTCTTTACGGGAGGGGTGGAGCCAAGAACATAAGGTAAAACGCGCTGTTTTTCCGCAATAAATCTTGCGAACCGGACCGTCGAATTTTTCCAGTTGCGTGTATCGCTTCGAAGCACAAAAGGACGAACGGATCAAAATAACGATAACGCAGCTGACGATCAAGAATCGCAATTGCAGGACGAAAGTGAGCGTGGATACGGACAGGCTGGAATGTTCGGGGAACACGACGGCTACAGTGCGTCTGTTTGAAATTCCATGGGCTGATGTACCCGGTGTTCCGAAGGACTGCCTCTGCTCAGTCGACAAGGACAAGCTATTGCCGTTCACTTACATTTCCACCTCTAATGTAGTCGAATTGCGTTTTGACGTGACCGGCATGAACGCATCGGATGATTTCACCACCCTGTCGTTCGAGGGGACGTGGAAGTTCATAAGAACTCCGGTGTGTTCCAGTAATCTGCGGATGCGTGGGCCCAGCGGGGAAGTGGCTTTCAACTACCCCAACGAATCACCAGAGGAAGTAAGTAGAGAAATAATTTTCGACGAACGCTCCATTGTTTCGAGCTCAAGCATCATGTAAGTGACCTCCGTTCTTGGTCGATCCTGACGTGGTTCACACACCAGCAGATAAAAATCGTCAAAACTTCTCAATTAACCCTCGAATTCCATTAAAATCGACAAAAACTTTTTATCAGCGGCGAACCTCACAGGACGGAACCGAATAAAGCCTTCGTCGTTTTTGCATTCGGATTTAATCTGTTCCATTTAGCTATCCGATTCGTTTGTGAACATCATTTCCTGAATTTCAGCTCAACTGCGAGAGCAGCCCTCGTGTGATAATTCCATCGCCAAACAAGTATCTTTACGTGAAGATCAGCGGTGTGATAATGAAACATTCGAGCCGTCTAGGCAACGGCAGCTCCAGGAGTGTTTCTCCCGTGAGATGCGGAACTTCTAATCGGATTAAGGTGCACACGGCCCTTTATTCGGCCCTCATATGTCCGTATAGCACGTCGTCTCGACACAATCTCGTAGAGGTATTCTCAGAAGGATGGAGTGTCGGCAACGTAGACGGACATTCCGTCGGACATATGGCACTGGATAAGATCGAGATCGACCGCTTGGGCAAAGACCTGCCCAGATCCATCGTCGTCGAGTTCGTCGGAAAAGAATCCGGCTCCTACTCCGTCATGTGGCTAGAGCTCGCCAAAAGGTAACCGCGGCCTTCATCAATAAATCATTTACATGCAAAAAAGGTCCGACCCAAAAGTTGCGTTAACAAACATGACACCGTTAGAAACCTCTAGTAACTAAAAAGAACTTGAACCGAGATAACTTGGTGTATTTTCATTTTTCTTTGTCACAGTACGTATGTTTGGATGGTGTTTATCTACTACAAAAAGCAATAAAGGCCAGCATCACACGTTCAACTAACATGCATACAACAACTGTCAAATATCTAACTCTAATGTTGGCACCCGTGGGGGTAGAAACCGATATTCATGCAAATGATCAACTTTATTGAAACAATACAAATGGTTTTGCAGACGTGACGTGCCACCGAACGGAATGGGTCTTTTCCTGTTGAAACCGGACGACTGTCAGTATCGTTGTCCGGAATTGGATGCGTGCATCAACGCAACTGTGTGGTGCGACGGAACCGAAGACTGTCCTTCGGGCATCGATGAAGCTCTGACCCACTGTTCCGTGATTCTGCAGCTCCCTCCTCTGTATCTTTTCCTGGGAGCTTGCGGCATCCTGGTCTCGAGTTTCGCCACTTGCATGGCCGTGTGGAAAACCTGTCGGCGGAGGCCACGGTCGATATTGCAGACAAGGTTGAAGAGTCTCTCGTCGGACACTGCCATCATCGATGAAAAGGGGGTGATTTGCTGACACAGCGACAATTCTGTGCGTTACGTTGAAGTTGACAGGGTAACAACCGTGTGACGCAACGTAACGCACAGAATTGATAAAGACATACAGACTTTTATACATTTCGTACTTTAGAAACGGACCAAGCAAATAAGCGAATTTCTTAGCGTTGTGATTTTGATAGGCGTACCTGTTAGTAGATTGAGGATCTATAGAGCTTTCGAATTTTGAGCCGGTTTCGTCTTTGAACGAAATACTTTTTAATTCCAACTTATAAATGCAGTGAGTTCATATTTTTAACGCATTCGTTGAAGACATACACACCTTTTAGAGTTATTTTGATAAAAAGTTACTGGGGGAAGTTGCGTGTAAATAGTTACGGAAAAAACTATTATTTTGAAGATGTTGAGAAAATGGCCTTTGTCTTTTGGTGATTTTCTTGACATTTTGGCACTGTACTTCGGGTACAATGACTGATCACACATTTTGTACATAACTTATAGAAGAATCAAAATTAGGAAAATTTCACGATCTGTTAAGCACACCAAGGTTACACCGATCCACTTTTTTTGGTTCTGCCAATCCCGTGTAACACTGTTTTTAAATGTTTTAATCTTTGTTCCATTTTCTCCCTTAGGCATTAAATTTTTAACGAATTCATACAAAAAGTTGATATCGAATGGTCTTTTTTCTCTTCGACTGGTGTGCAAAACGTGAGGAACTTCAATCTACAGACGCATAAATATTAAAACCAACATGAAACTCCGAGATTACAACCCTTCCGAGTGGAACTTGAATGGAACTTGTCGGTATAAACTACGGTGTAACCCTGGCAACGCTAAAATATTTTCAGCTGAAAATAATTACGATAATGCATATCAAATATGCTGAAAATGCTTAAAGTTACACTGCCATAACTGTGGCGCGACATCATTTTGTTGGTTTGGTCGATGCAACCATACTTCCGTTTTTTATTCTGTTGAAAGACAATCGCACAAGCTAACAAAATTCATATCAAAATTTGTACACCAAAATGTCACTTCCTTTTATCATTATTAAAGTCATAATATCGTTGTGAATTTAGTTGAACTTTTTAGAATAAAGAGAAAGTAAAAAAAAAATAACCAAAAAATTTATCCTGTAGCATTGTTAATATTGAAAAGAAATAGGGAAAAATATAGTAAATGCGATTTTCATTGTACATAATTCCCATAATAAGAAAACAACTTTTGAATACGTATATGGAGCTATTTTAAGTGGTAGCACAAGTTGGTCAGGTGAACTGACAATAAAGTAGATGACTTTATCTAACAATAAACTTAACGGATAGAACGAAAATTTTGTTACGAAGTAAGATGAGAAAGTTATATTGAGAGTGTGTTGTGACTGTTAAAATCTGCAGTATAGAAAAATAAACTATTTTAAAAAAGTACACGAAGAAAATTCATTTTTCCACCACCCGCACCTCCTGAAAAATCCAATTTTGACACACAATAGCAACATGCCAGTTCAATTTTAAACTTTCAAATTGAAACTTATCATACTTTTCACATCGTTTCTGACATTCCGAACGACTTGCATAGATAATTATTATTAAAAAAAGAAGAAAACTCCGAGCTGACAAGCCCGAGGAACAAAAGAGCGAGTGCCAAACACTTGACTCGAGCATTATTTACATAAAGTGAGCTTTTCCCAACACTTTTTTTATCAAGTGATCGGAACAGCGCTCTTCACAAAATGAATGATCTTCCACAAAACAACTGACCAACGGTGCGGAACTTACGACAAATAGTAGAAACCATTCGAGATAGAATCACCATCCAACTAAAAATAGGTTCCACAAGTGCGCAAGCGCCATCATTCTTACTTTCTATGTTGCTGCGGCCACATCGAGGTTACTCGTCCGATTCATTTCCACAAAGAGCAGTAAATCCCAATTAACAATGGCCGGCACTGTAAGTACACATCATCGATTTTTACTATTAGCTTCTTTGATAACTGAACCAATGCGAAATCCTTCAGCCCACTGTGTACGCTGATTCTAACTTTTCTGCTGAAGAAGATGCTGTAGCTTTGAAAACAGCTTTTAAGGGATTTGGATCAGACGAAGATGCCATCATTGAAATCATCACCAACAGAAGCAACGAACAACGGCAACAAATCGCCGCCCAGTTCAAAACCATGTACGGAAAAGTAAGTCGTAATAACAACGCAAACAATCGTAAATTACACCTTATCACGAACTTGAATCGCTTTTAGGATTTAATCAAAGAATTAAAAAGTGAACTTAGAGGGAACTTGGAAGATGTAATCGTGGCCCTAATGACTGAACCAATAGAATTTCAAGCCAAACAACTCCACAAGGCTATCAGCGGTTTGGGAACCGACGAAGGAACAATAGTGGAAATCTTGAGCATCCACAATAATGAAGATGTCATTAAAATAGCTCAAGAGTACGAAGGACGTGAGTATTTGATTTTTATAATAATGTTATATTTTCTGGATGCTTTTTCAGTCTATCAACAATCTTTGGAGAGTGATATAAAAGGTGACACTTCAGGAACTGTCAAAAGGCTCCTCGTGTCCTTATCGACGGTAAGCATCAACAGTCCGTCCTTTATAATAATTCTAAGGGGTATTTCTTCAGGGTCACCGTGACGAATCTGAAGTTACCGACGAAGAAAAGGCCTTCAAAGACGCCCAAACTCTGCTAAGAGCCGGCGAACTGATCCAAGGCACTGATGAGTCGGCTTTCAACGAAATTTTGTGCCAAAGAAACCACTCCCAGCTTCAACTCATTTTTACCGAATACGAAAAAATCACGGGTCATCCGTTTGAAAAAGCCGTCGAAAATGAATTCTCCCTGACGTCGAAGGATTCCCTTTTGGCGCTTATTCATTCTATACGAAACAGGCTGGATTATTTGGCGACACGTTTACATGACAGCATGGCCGGAATTGGCACTGACGATCGCACCCTTATCAGAATAGTCGTTTCTAGATCGGAAATCGACTTGGAGGATATCAAAGAAGTTTTTCGGCACAAATACGGCAAGACCCTGGCTGAATTCATTCAGGACGACTGTTCCGGCGATTACAAAAAATGCTTGCTATCTATAATCACATAACAAAAAGAATTTCAGAAATATTTGAAATTATAATGTTCTTGAAAAGGCATTCAGTTTATAATATATTCATGCTTTAATATTTACAGTAATATGATTATTGGGGTCTAAGAAATGTTCAAACCCTAGCGTAATAAATCAAGCAGTGTCACATTTACCGCTGCTCCAATATTATCAAACAAGCTGACTCTAAGTTTCGGGTGAGGGGTGGTGACAAATTCAACGGCGTAATGAGAATTAGATGGAAAAACATAAGGCGCCATTTCAATAAAAAATTCTTCGAAGTTTTTGCCCAAAAAAGTCCGTAAACGATTAAAGTGTGATACGCAAAGTTAAAAAAAGTTGCAAGGATTCGATGGCTTTCCGAGAAAGATGGTACGATGGGAGGGGGATGATACATTATTTAAATGTCCGACTCATAAAATTTTTATTACATTTTTTTACTGTTTATGAGCCTGACTTAAAACAATAAAAACACATACTCGGAAATTACGTTTTGACATGTATTCTGTTCGGTGAGACACCTACAAAATATTATTCAATTTATCGTCGAAACTTTGGGCAACTACCGACATTACAGAATGCCACTGGTTCGTTTTCTGGTCGTAAATTTCCGATGTCTAAACTTTTTTCGCAATAAAACAAAATGTCATTTTTTTAAATTTACGTCACAAATAATGAAGAAACAAGAAGTAACTTCCATAAATATTTTTTATAATTAACATTCTCACAACAATCGAACATTTGTTTTGACAAAGTCTGCACCTATTTGTCTGCGCTTCCTGGGAAACCAAAATTTACAATATCAACATTCAAGGACGTTTGTATTATAACAGACCAATCAGTATCGAGCAGACATTACTCATACGCTTGCGTACCGACTGCAGACGATAAGATGTAATTTTGTTGCACGCTTTATTTGCAACTTTTTAGCTTTTACGTCAACTACTTGCGTTTTATTACTATTTTACGTTGTGTATCGTTCAATTTTGCCACGTATCTCCAACTTTATAACACCCTCTCAACATAAACTTTTATATTTACGGCTGCGCCGAAAGTGGATCAGTGATTGTCCGACATTCTCTAGTGAAGGTTAGAAAAGGGAAACGATCGCTGGGAAATGGAGGCAGCTTTTAAAATGAAACTAAAAGAAGATCGAAATTCAGTCCATCTAAACAGTGCTTGCTTTTCCAAACGGAAATACGATGAAGTTATCGAGAAAGTAACTCGTGCAAAGCAGAAAGTAAGGAATAAACTACCGTCCGACTATCATCTGTTAAAAAAATACGACGTCCTTCAAACTGAAGGTAGTAAAAGATTGATCCTACCACTGAAAGGCCTCGAATCGAATATCATTTATTATGTACAAGACGATGAACTGTTTGATATTTTATTAGAAACTCACCTCTCTTTAGACCATGGCGGACGCGATAAAATGATGAAAGTACTAAAGCAGACATACAAAAATATTACTTATAAAGATATAATGATTTTCTTGAATCTGTGCAAATATTGCATGAAAAAGCACAAACGAGAAAAAAAAGAAGTGTTGGAAAAACCCACTTGCTCCAATGAACTTAATTCTGTATGTCAGTTAGATTTGATTGATTTTCAATCACATCCCGATAACGAATTTAAATTCATCATGGTCTACCAAGAAAAGTGGACGAAATTTTGTATACTAAAACCGTTGAAATCAAACCAGGTAGATGAAGTGGCCAATAATCTCATAGATATATTTACCACAATGGGTGCTCCTGTTCTTCTTCAGTCAAACAAAGGAAACGAATTTGTTAACGCTTTAATCGACAATTTGAAGGTTTTCTGGAGTACCTTGCAAATAACACACGTGAAATATGAACAGAATACAGTATCCACCAATCAAGAAATTGAAAATATGGTCACAACTTGGATGAGAAATAATTTAACGTCTAAGTGGAGTGAAGGACTTCGTTTTATTCAACTCAAAAAGAATACTACGTTCCATCCGGCAATTAACAAATCACCATATGAAGCACTTTTCAAGAGATCATTAAAAGTTGATTTGAACACACCAAAATCTACTCAAGTGGAAGACATCGAAAAAGATTTCACAAAACCAGAAACTATGTGGAAAACGGAACCGTTGGACCAAGATGAGTATGAAGAATATAATACAAACAGTGAACAAATTGAAGAAGACGGCATGATGGAAATATATAAAGAGGAAGATAATATCTGCCAAATTTGCGGCAATGACACTGATCAAAATGAAACAATATGTAGTATGTGCGAAGAAAATTAATGTTTTTTTTTTGACAGGAGTAAGGAAAATTGTTAAATTGTTGTTAATAAATTAAATAAAATACATTTTGTAGAGATGTTCCAATTTATTTTATATTATAAAGTGAAAATAAAAAATAAATGAATTCACAAATGTGACATTTATTTGTATACTGACTGCACTCCAAATTTAAATGCAAATTCACGCGGGCTTTACTAGCCACTCAGAATCGCGTCAACACGCAGCGTTGCCGTGACAACACCAGTTCTGTCAACTGTCAAATTTCAGGTTTAACAAAAACATTAATGTTATTAATATTGTGTATCGTGTTTCAACTTTACGTTTTTGCTTAAATTTTGTAACAACCTGAACCCTCAAATTTTAAAATATTTGGCTTCAAACAAAAAAATCATAATTTGGGCATTTTTAACGAATAAACATATTTATAACCTAAAACAAAAATATTAAACTTTCGATAAATAAGAGTTATGCAAAAAATTTCTGTCGTTAAGCGCGAATTTGTGTTCATTCAAGTTCAGTTTATTTAAAAACCGTCGATTATTTGTGTGATCATAACCTCAATGTTCTTATTGGATAAAACAATTTTGAGACAACAAAAATGTGTCGTTTTGCAATGAATAAATCAACGTGTGGGCGGAAGAAAGTTTCAATATTTTCTTTCTTGTAACTCGTCGATTGTTACATTATTAATACACTATCTAGGATAACACGATGGGTAGAAAATGTGTGGTCCCTGGTTGTAAAAGTGGTTATGATTCATGTCCTGGAAAGGTGTCGATGTTTTCTGTACCAAAAAATAAATTGGAAATCTGGCAAAAGGTGATACCGCGCAAAGACAGACTGTTAACTTGTCGCGATAACGTGTGCGAAAGGCATTTTCGAAAAAAAGACATCATAAGAGAGATCAAAACTAAAATTTACATGGTATGTCCACACTTTCTTAATAAAATTCTTGAACAAATAAATGATTCCAGTACAACCTCAAAATACCAAAATTATCGCCAAACGCAATCCCCCGCATATTCCC
>QDEB01120779.1:0-12696 GCA_004193795.1 Asbolus verrucosus | reverse complement strand
AAGTTACAAAACGAAATAATGATTCAGGAAGTTATTACGCATTTTAATTTTATCATGTTCTAGACCAGATTGATTTTTGGATTTTTGAATAATAAAAAATTACATAAAACCGCCCCTGCAAATGCTTCTAGGACGTGTAGAGTGTTAAGGGTTTGAAATTCCAGCTTCAGTCGCTTTACAGCGGCAATGAAAATGATCAGCCCTCCAAAAAGCGATTCTACTACAAGATGAGCGCAGGTCTGGCCTTAAAACTAACGAAACGTGAATCTTTTAGATTCAATTTCGCCTTTACCCGAGCCGCACCGAGTTTAATATCCTGACAAAAAAATTTAATACAATAGAAGCTCTTAGTTATGAATTCTTTCCCTTTAAATAATCTGAAATATTTAACGACTTACCTGGCGTCGAAAAAGCGTACACTTTGAGATCAGGATATTTGTGTCTGATTTTGAGAGCAAGAAGGCAAGCAACGCCGGCACCTAGACTATGTCCTGTCAGTACTAATCCGTATTCAGGATACATGGCAAGGGCCTTGTCCAAAATACCAACTTCTTTCAGTCTTCTACCTACGTAATTCGCACCGCACGTCATCCCTTTGTGAGCCATGGTGTCGGGTGGCAAACCTTCGGCTTCGAACTTCTCTGAAGTCGCCGTTAAATCAGTGAACATATCGCGCAAGGATATCGAACCACGGATGGCTATCACAATATTCGAAGTTTTGTGGTCGGCTATCACGCAAAACGGCAACTGAATGAAAAAAAAATTACGACCAAAACTAGCAGATGCAGTGTTTTACCTCAAAAACATGATTTCTGAAGGAAGCAAACAAGATGTCGTCCTCTCTGATTTTCGACATGTATTTGACGCCTGCTAAATGACACAAACAACAGTTATCGTCCGCTACTATAGTTCTTTTCGACCGAAAACACGAACAACACGTGACTTCTTTTAGCAAGCGGAATAGTCCCGTTCCACAGTACCTATACATAACAAATGGCCATCCATAGGCAGCCATAGAGAGCCTCAAAAAATGCCTCGCGTTCTCTAGATTCATCCATCTCGGTGCTATCGCAAAAACTCTGTTCAGATCTACAAGAAAAAATATCTAAAACCGGTTATAAAAGTCGTCAAACACTCACCTGCACTATATTTGGGCTCATCATCAGATAACATTTGGATCCTCCTCATCTCTCTGGTTTCTCTCTTCTGCTTAACTCTCAGAAGCACACATCCTGCCAAAATATCAGAAGGGACAAGATCTGTGCTTCTGAAAAGGGCACTAAGAAGCGCCGCCACTTGTTGAAAAGCTTCATGTCCGTGTTCGTCGGATTTGACCCAACAGAAAGCCCATCTAAACCGCCTCTGCCACAGACTGGTGACTTTACGATGACGAAGAGATTCTCCAGCACTGGGTGTTTCTTGCACTTCATGGTACCTTCTCGAACCCAACGGATCGAAAACTAGTGCCAATCCGAAAATCGCCAAGCCGAAAAGTACCCAATCGAATACAACGAGAGCTACAACAACGAAATGATTAATTCGCGTAAATGCTTATCACGATTATACCTTCTATTACTGTTCTGGAAAAGTGACCTTCAAAAGGGCATACGATTATATCCTTACAAAATGCCCACATAGTCCCGAAAACGTTGAGAACAATTTCGGGAATAATAAGAAACAGTTTGATGAGTAAAATCGGTGGGACATATTTTCTTGCCGTCTCGTCTGTGATTGAACCTTTGGCACTGCGATTGACTAAAGCCACAAGGACGACGATAACTAGGCTAAGGAGGGTCATCATGCCAATGATGTAAGCACGGACGTAATCTCCTCCACGTGAACATTCCCATGTGGATTCGTAATATTTTATGTGCACAATGAGGATAAGTATTAGCCTGAAATTTAGAGGGTAAGAAGCGAATCAGATAGAATGGAGACTGACCATAATGTCCTGATAAAAATTTCGAATAAACCAGGGAAAACGAGGTCGTCCGAGGCGGCTAACCATTTCCTGCCAAACAGGCGAAGAGCGGGCATACCGGGCTCGAAATCCTAAAACCATTATCAGTTACATCGTATCAGTTATGCAAAGCTTTATACAAATAAGTATCTATATTCATTCAGCCAATTGTATGACCTAAATTCCACTTCATAGAACGACTTTAACTCACGTCTCTTTCTTTGAGGAAAGTTTTTCCAGCAGCAATAAACCAGTATTATGTCAGAAGTTTTCTATGACCGCTCTCAATAATTACAATTATTTAACACGCCGTCAACTACTGGTTGACAATGAATCTTCACCGCACACAATATGCAAATTATTGCAACTCAAACATAAGAAATCCATTGGATATTTGCATAAGTTTTCTTGGTATTTTTCTTTCCAAATTCACAAATCATCGCTTTGTTACGTCATACAGTGTTTAAAGAGAACTTCATTGGTGAAGTTCCCGGCAGAGGTTGCCGGATATTTGAGTTTCAGAAGATTTGATTCATAAACGAGTCTCGTACGACCTTTTCCACACCACGGAAAAGTCAATATCTTTTACATACCTAATTTAAACGTTTATTCCAAAGTTTGTCTTTTGTGTCACCTGACATTTTAAACAAATTATATAATTTATTTCTTTACATTGCAAGTATGTCATATCGTTCAAGTCGATTATGTTGCATATTAGGCGCTTTAATTAGTTTTATTATATTCTAATTTTAAATTAACGTGTATATACACTGTGCCCCAGAACTGATGCCAATCTTTTTAATGGCGAGTTATTTAGGATTTACCAAGCCGAAGACCATTTGTGAAATAGTGCCAAATAGTTTTTAAATGGCAAGCAGATGAAGTTGACCAACTAAATGGCGTTTCGAATTAGTTCTACGGATATTTTCTGTGGTTCCCAAGCATTAGTTAATGTAAACTTTTTTAATTTATCGAGTACACTTTGGACAGGCAACTTGCTTTTAATATAAAAACGGCATGTCATAGAATGGTCATTTTTCATTCGCTTACAATTTAAAAACCATAAGACCTTAGACCATCATACAAACGATCTTCTGTTTAGTGGCATACAGGCAATTTGCTTTTAAGTTTTTTTTTGACGTCAATTGGGACACTACATATTTGTTGTAATATATACAACTAAAAAAAAACAACATTAATAAAAATCTATTACTTACGTAATTAAAAAAATCATTGTACTAAGAACATAATTAATCAGTCTATTTATATGTTCACATGTTTAATTATATAAATTACTGCGAAACTAAAAAAAAATCTACAGTTAGATTGCTTGAGTGTTATTTGAAGAAATAATCATGTATTATATCTGAAACATTTTAAGAACCTATCAACAGTGGTCCATAATAAAAAACGTACATTGGTATCAGTGTAATGGTTATGCCTATTTGACAAAAATACTCTTTTTTCTTGCTCTGCAGAGTGCGGAGAATTTAATACCATATGATATTCTCCGGGATTACAAATTTTAAGTATGATAAAAAAATAAATAATAAACTAATGTACTGAACAATTTTTTGGTAAAATAAACGAGTTATAAAATTAGAAGTCAACTAAAAAGTATACTTAATTGTATAATATTGCACTTGTAATACTTAAACTATTACAATGTACTAATTTTTACCAATTTTCGTGAAAGGTACCGGCGGGTAATTAACCCCCCCCCCCCCACAATAAATAATATTTTATTTAAAAAATTATTAACATTTGGATTAAACTGAATATGTAATAAAATACTTTTTTTACAAAAAATATTTATAAACATTTGAAAACAGAAAAATAAATCTGATATTAACAAAAAGTTAAACTAATTAATACATTTAAGTCTTTTTGCCGAACCAGGCAGGTAATCTAACCACTTTAATTTTATAACAGTGGATAATACGGCCTAAACAAAATTATTAATAATTTACAGCATGCAGTCTGGACAAATAAAATCTTGTGAGTTTTCTTTTGTTAATGCAATATATTCTTCGTGGACCCACGTGCCGCACAATGCACAAGCTCGCATGCCTGAAATAAAATGACAAACTAAACACATCCAGTTTTCGTTTTTATTTACCAGCATTAGCATTTGGAACAACACTGGTTCTTCTAGGAGATGAAATGGTAGAATTTTGTTTTACACGTATTTTCTGCATTGTTAAAAAAGATTTCTTTTTACTTCATCACCTTTATAATTAATCGTTTTTTTACGAACTGTTTTTTTTAATTTTACCTTTGGTGTTATTAAATTTTCCGAGAAGGAATTATTTTCTTGTACAAAAATTATCAAAGTATTATGTCCGATAATTTTTTTCGAATTTTTATCATTTTGACTNNGTGAATTTCATGGGTTGAATGAACATAAAAGCTCTCAACACCTAAATATTCTGCTTTGTGCGCTATTGATATGTCCAAGTGACAAGTGACTCCACCAAAAATGAAAACTATAGTAGAAGGAAACATATTTTTCGTAAAGTAATCAAGTTTTTAGGGCCTTTATATCACGGTTTTTCTTTCCCGTACCTAATGAAATCGTTTAGTTATTTTACTATGTCGCGGGCCTTACTACCTAACATAAATTTTAAATGAAAAATTTTCATAAGCACTGAATAAGATCCGCACCTTTTTCCCACGATGGAACACCATTTCTTTGTTTAAAATTAACCACAAACACTATATTGACATAATCAAGTAAATCTTGAATGTGTTGTTTGTTATTATCTATCTAAACTCATTAAATCGTGCATTGATAACAAAATCTCATTAATGCGTAATTATCAGATTCTAATTACCTATCTTCTTTTATAATATGACAGTACAAGTAGTCCTTAGGAAACTGTTTACTACTAATCGTGAGGAAGCACCGTATAATATGTTACATTACCAAGTGTATCCTGTTATGACATAGCATTATTTGTCATACCTATATTATAGTTTGCCTAAAATACATTTTGGGCTTTATTACCCACCGGTACCTTATGCATTCTAGGTAAAGGAATATCTTTGACTTTTTTTTTTCAAAAAAGTACTTCCTTGTTAAATGAACTGCAAACCAAGTTTATGTTTATAGTTTAAAAGAACATGGATAAAAATCCAGTTTATTTATTATTATCCATTTTGAAGTTACAGACAGATAATATCACAATCGTTGTTCGCTGTTGCTAAAGTTAACGAAGTGTGTTAAACGAGTTGTAGACGCAAACGATTTTCATTGCTGTTCTTTTTGGTAAGTTGAAAAATTTGGTATTTTAAAGAATAATATTGTCTGCGAAAGAGGTTTAAACATTTAAACATTTTACAAATGAGAAATGAGAAATTAAATATATTTTTTATTAATCATATTCGTTTTTATTTTTAAAAACTATACACTATGACGGAATAATTAAAAAATAAAAAATGCTTTAATGTCAACATAATGTCAAATTCGGAAGTATCCATAGTAGGAAAGCAAAGTACCTATTTATATGCTCACGATTTTCTAATTTTTCTATGCTTGACAAATTTCACCTTTAAATAACTTTAATTCATCAAAAACTATTGTTCCAATGCAAAAAACAAATTATACATATATTACAACGAAAATCGCCATATATACATCGTTACTTATAAAGGTCGTGCTAAATTATGTGTAGATAATATAACGAAAAGTGATACGGTATATGTTTATTTTCATAAAAACTGAATGACGATGAAAGGATAAAATTGTGTTGTAGAATAATGGAACATAAAAAGAAATCTAAAAACCTCGAGAGATATTATTCTTTCTTGCATTTCCCATCGGAAAAGCGCAGAATCGCAAATAGTATAGTGCCATTTAAGATTCTAAAGTTGGGGGTGGCGTGGGCGCGGTGGAACCGTTAAAAGATTCGTTTTATGTACTCACGCTGTCGTTACTCTGGGCGGCAATTACGTGCCATGTCTACCTCATGATGATAGCTGAAAAGTTTTTGACAAAACTCTACATATTAACCATGTGATTATAAAAATACCACGATTGTTGATGCTGAAGCTCAACTGAAACACAACACTCTATCTTTTCCCAATAACAAAATGGAAATTTCCCGACATTCAGAAAAATAATTTACATTTAGGCTTTTACAATGACGTCATTAGGGTTGCCTTGATTAAAATAAAATCTCTTTATAAATACCTTTATCGATTTGCCTCCAATTAACTAAACAATTAAAAACGTGATCCCTTATTCTTGGTAAACAATAATTAATAAACTAAAAACGCTAAGCAATTAATTATAATGTACTAACTGAAAATTTTAATTAGTATAAAAAACGCAACAAATGTAGGAATTAATAACACGCGCAAATGTTATTTATAACACCATACTCCTAAGTAGTTTTGATTACAATTATTAAACCAGTTCCAGTCCAATGAAATATCGTAAATCTCTTGTCTAGAATATTTACACCTTTAATTTAATTTAAAACTTTTGACGGTAGTTTGGGTTTTACCAAATACAAAATAAAATGACAAGTTATCAACTGAAGATTTTGCAGTTCAGTTTCATTCTTCTTTTTGCAAGAAAATACATGAAAATGACATTTATCAACGCAACATCGTCCTTGAAACTGTTTAGCCCTCTCGTTCACCGACCTTGCACCCCGTAACATTGACCGAAAATTTCAAGGTAATGTGCACCTGCGCTTTCCCGTCTCAATCCTGTGAAAAAACCTCCGGGAACGGAAGCTTTTAGGGGTCACTCAACCAAGACAGTTGTACAACCGCTGGATTCGGAAATCCCAAGCTTTCATTGACGTACAAGGCGCTGTTTTTTCTTCATAACGAAGCCAACGGAAGATTGATTTGAAGAAGTGCTAAGCAATTATTTGCGACTTTTTCATAAATTTTATTTAAATTAGTCATCCAAATTGTAAAAAGTTATCATTTGATATGTAGTATACTTACGAAAAATTTGCCCATTTTTTTTTATTCATTGTTCGCCTTTTGTCAGTAAATACATATATCTATTTTATTGCTTCACATTTATCTATTTTATTGTTTTGGTATCAACGTTTCTTGAATCCACGTCATTATTGTTATAAATATATTTTATAGCATAAATAATAAGTCGGTAATAATATAGAATTAGAATAAAAAGTGGCCTTCTTCATTGCATGACAAAGGCAACGTGTACAGTGTTCAGTGTACAAGACACACTTGCATTGTTAAATGATTATTCATCTGTTATATTTATTTATCAAGTACCAAGAAAAACATCGAAATTATCATATAGCAAATTTGTTGCATTGCCATGATTAAAGCTTAATACGACAATCAATAGAAAAATATTTAATATTAAAAACAAAAAATTAACGAGGTTAAAATATGCAACTAATTAACTGGCAGTTTTAATAGTTATTAAAATGAAGTTCAAATAATGTTGTTGGTGCAGCTTTCAATAAGAAATGAATTCAAAATCATTTTCAAATTAATGGATATGTTGTACTGTTGTAAAAATCTTTTATGTTTGGGCTATTGTAGGCGGAAACCGGTTAAATTACCGTTGGTTTGTCCTAATAAAACTTGGAGATTTATCGTAGTGGTAGACCACCCCATTTGCCTGACTTTCTTTTTCCCTCCATCATTGTTTGTAGTTAAACTTTAATTGAAAAACGCTTAAAAATTGAAATTTAATCCAAACAGTTTTTTAGTCTATAAATAATTCCAACAAAAGTGAAATTCTGCGATAAAAATATATATTTATGACATAATATTACAATAAACACCAACTGCAATAAATATTGAGGAATGACATCACGTTTCAAATTTATTTAATATAAAATAAGAGATATCTCCTGTACTAGATAGACCCTTTGGGCATATTCATCATTAACAAAGTTGCTTAATTCACTTTTAAAATCAATAACAGTTACTTTTTTAATTTTCCTTTTTCGCAAAAAGTTCTTATGAGACCAAGATAATTTGACAAATGTATCGATTTTTTTTAAGAAGTAAATAGTATTTTTGGAACACATACCGGATGATTGATTAATTTATGTAATTCTAATACCGTTCATTTTTGTATTTCTCATAGTGTAAGGGAAATACAAAAACGATTTTTTGTAACGATAAATGGTTTCCATTACGACCTAAATTTCACTTTCGGTTTAGACAAAGTTAATAAAAACTTAGCTTTTAATTCATTTAACGTTTTTAATTGAAATTTTACTATTCTTTGGGATATTTTTTCATAATTTATTGCTCAAATGTTAAAACTAATCCAAAATGATGAAACAAGTTTAAAAAATAGATCTAACATATTTCGATAAAAAGCGTGATCAAGTAACAAGCTGTGAGTTAAACAATATTTACAAGATTGTAGTGCCCAACTATAGGTACGTCTTATTGAAATTTTTTTTTGACGTATTTCTCCTATATTGTGTGATAATTGATTAGTCAACTCTTTGAAAACATTCAATTTTAACAAAACAACAAATAAAACAAATATTATTTTTTCATTCTGTGAATGTGTAGTTTATTCAAAACTAATACATTGCAGAAAGCGGTGGGGAAACATATACAATTCCAAATAATATTTTGTTAGCTAAAATAAATGGGCAGTAAATTACTACAGGATTACTTAAAAACACGTCAAACCAAAGCTAAAATAAAACTACGTAGCATATACAATCACTTTGTTAAATTTCAAATATTTGAAGAAGCGCAACTATGCAGAAATACAGTAAGAAGGATTTAAAACAATGTTACAATAATGCACAATACTTGTAATTGCTATATTTGTAAAATTAATCTGATGAAATTATATTCAATATCATGTACTTCGTTTTTTATTTTTAAATCATTACAACGATGCAAACTGATATGCACAAATAGCAACTGTCAGATTTCATTCCACTACAGTGATTGACTATTATCTAATCTTTAAGCATTGTTCGCATACCTATTTTATTACTTTAATCGCAAAAAAATTGTCTTAAACATGTAAGTGTTAAATCTATACTATATCTATTGACAATGAAAAGCAAAATATAGTTGGTATTTTTCCTTGCAGATGTTAATAAAAACAATGTACTTTTCTTAAAAAAAAAAACTTGTTGCATATAAATATTCACATTACATTATGGTAAAACGCTGGTATAAAAAGTAGTGTTAAAAACATTTCCAAAGCCCCAAATAATATCAAAGTTAGGTACGAACTCTAAACATAACATCACAACTTATTGATATAGTGATGTCATTATTAAGGATTATATTATAATATAAACAATAAAACTTTTAAACATTTTAAGGTCATTTAAAAAAATAAAATAATTGCAATTTAAGGCATCACAAATTGTTATAAAAATTATCAGATGTAACCCTGTAAATGTGGGCTAATAGAATTCTAAATCGTGAAAAGGTACAACTATTTTTATTATTATTATTATTATTTTTTTTTTAAATGGATGGACACTTGCACTACCTAATTAAAAGTGAAAGTTTTACGTAATTGCAATTGTTTCATGTTGTTACAGTTTGTTGTTATTAGAAACGTCCGTAACATGGCTCCTTACTAGTTCTTACAATGTCATAAATAACTAATTATGTACAATTAAAACTAATTGCACAATGCAAGAATCGAAGCAGCTACAGCTAATTGAGAAAATTCATGTAATAAAGAGAATTAGAGAATCCATTCACGTCACTTTTATGGTAAAATCCAACATAATGACTATTTTTGTTTACTCACATTACGCTATTCTTATATCCAACATACAATCATTTATACAACCCTTTATTAGATTATAACCGTCACTTTCCCTCTTCTATTGACCGTTCAACAGACAACAACATTGTTATCTATCATTGTACAATACCGTTAATTGAAGCGATTTAAAAGGTGAAACGGTCAAGAACAACGTCAATACTTTTTTCACAATTGAAAACCAGTTTCAAATAGTACATCCATCAATCAGATTTTTTTAGCAAAGCAGAAGAAAACTGGAAAAAATTCTGCCTGATTCATTCTTCATTCCATCAAAGGATGGTAATGATTGACATCCAGATTAGTACACATAAACCGTAATTTTTTGATGAAAGTACGTCCCTGTACAAAAAATTAATTGTGACGCCCCTGTTCTCGATTACAGTTAGTTGAACTAGATTTACGTGGAAATGTAAATCTAGGTATAGTAAATTTGTGCAACTTACATCAGCACTTTCTAATCCGTAAGTATCAAATCGGTTATTTTATCTCGACAGGACCTTTAATTATCAAGTCAAAATTACAAAAATGTCTCAGTTTTTTTTCTACCCACATATTTGTTTTTGCCTCTATTTCTTTAAACATGTCCACATCGACATCTGTCAATATCATTAATGCAGAGACAAACATCCGTTCAAAAGTTTAATTATTGTTTAAATATTTGACGATCTTATGTCAAGATTTTTTGTCGTCGAGTCGAGATGATTGAGAATTGAACTACTGCGATCACAGGTTAATTTGTAATTAGCCTTATAACATTTTCGATTGGTCGAAATTGCTGTTGACATGCGAGAAATGAATTTGCAAAAGAATCGTTTTTATAGTGATACCAGGGAAAAATGAAAATCACCGAAGTAGTCGGAATTTTTCATGCGTTTGCTATTACGGCGTTGAAGTTTTTTCCAAGATCAAATTAAAATCCTCGCTGGAAAGGGGCTGAAATAATAACAACTTGAATTTGAGACGAGATGAATTAAATTTTGATTGCCAGACAGCGGACCTTTGATTAAATAGAATGAAACGAAAAAGCGAATCGCGGAACCTTTCCGCATAAAAAAAATTATTACGTAACCACCATCGAAGTTGGCTGTTGATGGTCAGCACCTCTGACGTTAACTGTACCCATTTTACGGATAATTTACGTCATTTTAACTAGTGAGTGTTTGGATATTATAATTTAGTAATAATAGTAAGAGTTGGGAAAAAACCGGGGAATTTGGTACCTTGATATTAACAGCTTCCAAACTGGGCAATCGAACTTACGCAGTAACCTTTATGGAGGTGTATACGAAGACATTTTATTGACCTATCACGGTGGACTTCCACAAATGAACTCATAAAATTTAAATAATAATAGAAATTGATATCACGCAAAACGGCGACAATTTTTCTAACTTTGAAATATAATTAAAAAAAACCTTCCATATTCCAATTCGGTTCCAATTTAAATATCAGATGTGCCGTGTCTCATCTACCAAGCACAAATTTGAAAAAATATTGAGTAGGTTTAATTTCGCACAAAATTAGCTAACATCGTTATGAATTAATTAACGTGTATTTAATGGAAACATACACAGAGAAAATTAGATTTCCACTGTGACGTAAAACGTATGAAATGGACGAGTATACTGAGATCTCAAGGGATGGATTTCACCACCACCATCGTCGATGCAGCGTGGGTAGCTGGGTGGCGGTCCTCCCACGTGTATAAACTTCGTACAACGAAATATTAAATTTGTCCTGTGGCCATGAATAACTACCCGCACTCGTCCTTTGAATAGACAAGGAAATTTATCACCACTACAGTTTAGCTGAACAAACGTGTAAAAATTCATCTCACCTCGCCCTACCACAAAACGGTCTGGTGTTGACGTCAATAGCTAGAACTTGACCGTGATATTATAAAAAAAAGAGTATATATGATTAAACCAATCAAAAGACGAAACGAAAACAATTAAGGGGATTTACAAAGAGTTATGCGACGAAGATGTAATTTTGCCGACTTTTGATATATATGACGACACTTGTTTTGCGAAATATTTCGTTTTCGAATGTCGTAGTACTTCCTGCTTAATTTTCAATGCAAGTTAAATGAACATAATCATTATGGTATTGGCGCCAAGTCCTTGAAGATGATGCCACCACAAAAAATTCTTTGTGTCTGTTATTTCCATCTGCCAACAATAAATAAAATAAAAGAAATAAAAGAATTTTAAACCTAAAGCGACAATGGAAGAAAATTAATAAACACGTCGATTAAAAGCAAATTTAAAAAATTCCACTTCTTCCACTTCAGAGAATGGCAATTTTTTATAAAACGTGTTGAGTCAGAGAGGAGGGATGGTGAATTAAGTTAATTGTTTCCAACAATAAGTTGCAATTTTTTCCCTTAATTGAAGTTGTTGACGACATTATAAAATCATTATAAACATTGGACTATTTTTAGCAGAATTCGATTTAACTAAATTTTGGAAAATGTTAGATCTAAATCACCTTGAGTTTCTGTATTTTTTAATCTTCTAAGTAATTATTTTGCAATAACTTTTAATTTTTTTTTAACAATATGTTTTCATATGAATAAAAACATGTTTAGGTGTAATTGCATGTCGTACTCTATATATTATTATGAATAATATAACAATTACTTAAACTAGGTATGTAGAGGAAAGTGGATAAATCACGGTTATTTAAGAAAAACTAACGATTTTAATCTTTATCTCTAATAAAATTGTGAAAGCATGAAAATGTAGCTTAAAATTTAAAGTTTTCTCTAACGACCAACATTTTATTAATTTTTGTCACTTTGTCACTCCTGAGCCAATAACATTGTGCTAGCTGCAAAATGCAACTAGGTGGGCACCTTGTGGACAAAACACAGCCGTGTACGCTGAGTCTAGTAATACAAAATTTATTGAAAAGTTAGCTCGCATTTGCTAACAATTGTAATTTAACTATTTGTGACACAAAGATTAGA
>QDEB01120719.1:0-12190 GCA_004193795.1 Asbolus verrucosus | reverse complement strand
AAAAAAAACATAACTTAATTTTAGAAACCTACATTTACACAGGCGAAACTGTCACATTTCCATGGCCAAGCCTTATCCAAAAACATCGTGAATGGATTATACCTCAAAATATGAAATAAATTTATTTATTTACTTTAACTGCCTTTAGTGCATATTTACTAAATTTTTTAATGTACACCTTCTATCTTGCATTAAATGTAATTTTTTTAATCATATACGATTCGGCAAGACAAATGTCCTGTTTGAAATTTTAATAACATCCAAATGACATAGTCTTGTTGATAACAATGACCGATCCACCGTCCCCAATCGATAGTCACAAGTACAGGGTCCCATTAATAAAATTATTTGTGGTCTTAATATTAGAAAAATTTCTTACCTGTATGGCTTATTTATTCCCCCACTTGCACTGACACCTTTCAGTAATGATAAAATCCTCCATTGGTTGGGGTGGATTGTATTCTTTACCAGCCAGCGCTTATACGTTCCCAAAATTGATGGATTATACCCAATCATATGACTCAGGGCTAAATTTAACACTAAATTTTGTGGAAAATACAAAAAACCATTACAATAAATCGTTTTTGTTACGTTTCTCTACAGTTTCCATCAAATGAAATTGTTTTCTGGCGTACTATCATTTTAATTAAAATAATTAGTGTAAATCTGGCCGCCATTAAAGCATCAATTTATGTGTGGCGAAGCCAGTGTTATGCAGCAACATATTTTTTCTCATCGTGGATTGGCATATAATTACACACATCGCGCAACAACAACCATTTTGCAATTATCCTGTTTTATTGTGATCATCAATCAAAAAAACGTGTCCCTACAGGTGTCAGCGATAGCGTCACGCAATCACGCACGTGTGCATGACGCACGCAACAGTGACATCATCGTTTGAATGTTGGGAACACCGATGTCAAACTTATGTAAATGAGCTGTCAACTGGACCTTGGGTAGTGTGCAAGTACTTTTAATAAACCGTACCGTAAATTCGGGTGGTGAGCACCCGCGTCTTCATGGTAGGTGTTTCTTTTTTCTCATTTTAACCAAAAAAAAAATGCCCCCAAAACGCCTGACCGGGTTGAACCCCAAAACAAGCGGTTATGTTGTCCGTAAGAGAAAAGTGAAATTGACGAGAAAGTCAGGTAGGAAGCATGCAAAACGTGCTCCATGAGCTTCTAGTTATGATAGCCCCCATTATTAATCGATGGCGTAACAGCTAGACCCACACTAACAGGGTTGACGAGATAACCTAATTTCCGAGCACCTATTGCATGTCTTTTAACGATTTGGACGGCGAGGAGTGTTAGTTGTAGTAGATTTTGCAACCCCCGCCTGTTTTAACACGATTCGCACCTTTCGGAATGGCTCAGATTTGTTTAGACCGCCAGTCTAGTGCATAGTAAACAGCTCTTCTTGGTAATGAGAGGGTTATCTATGATGTCGTTATCTCCCCCAAAGCACCGCTTCACCAACATAACTGTGAACCGGAACACGTGTGCGCGCCCTAATAACTGTCGATTTTTAGTTCTGAAAATGCTGGCCGTAATGGAGGCGTCTCAGACCACAACTTCGAGCCCGAATGGAACCACGCCCCCCACGCCGGACACGGAGGAGAGCAGGCCCCAGGACTTCCTTCAGTCGGGGCGGACGGGCCGGAGGAACGCTCTGGCCAACATACTCGGCGAACACGCCATCGTGACCAGCTCCGACCTGCCGTCGCAGCTGGAAGCGCTCACCACGAAAGACAAGGATAATAACCAGAGTAGCGAAGCGAGCACCAGCAAGAGCTGAAGCGCGACCGTGGCGATCCGTTTTTAAATAATTAGTCCCGATGGTTCTACCGAAGGAAGGGAAGTACAAATATTTAATTTGTTTAATTTAGGCGTTAGGGCCTAGAATACTCATTTCCAGTAAATTTCATAATCAAAGAATTTCACCAACGACAGATCTGAGCGTTGATCTTAAGTGTTTATCCATTTGCACACAGTATTAATGTTGTTATAAGTCGGCCTGATTGATTTATTTAGCAACGATATTTGTGATATTATTTATTGAAGTTTGTGTATTAGCATTTAGAACCATATCATTGTGTGATAGAATCGTTTTTAAATTATTTATTAATCTAATAATTGTTACTAAGCTGTGAAAACATAAATGGGACGGAATCTTTGCTGCTCAAGTGCGGCAGCGTAACGCACCTAGTCATGAAGGATAACCACCTCAAAATTGTCAATATTATATTTGTATAGAAACACAATAAATTCATTGGATAGATCGGTCTTTGTATTGCCTAATCTTGAGCGTTCAGTTTCTGGAGATTTGATTCCGTCGTTTTCATGCCGGGATCGATGTGGAGTGCTTTCACGTACATTTCACGAGCCTTATCGGGTCTGCCCCACCGATGGTACAAAACCCCTGCAAGCAGCGTTAATCTCGACAAGCTGATAGAGCTACCGGTTTACCTAGATTCGAGTAATAGAGAGCGTTGAGCGGGTTCAAGTTTATTGCTTCCAGAAAGTGGCCCTCGGCCTCTTCGAACCGCTGGATCTTCCCCAAGGTGTTGGCGATGCTGAAATGCAAGGCCGGCGACTTGGGGTTGTGCGCGAGGGCGGTCCGCCCCAGCTCCAGGACTCTGTCGTACTGCCGCATGCTGTCCAGGAGGACCAGGGTGTTGCTCCAAGCGGCCACGTGGGTGGGCCGGTACAAAACCGCCATCTCCCAAGCTTCTAGAGCTTCTTCGTTGCGTTTCAAGTCCAAGTACTGGAAGAACAGATGAAATAAAACGACGATAAGTGAGACATGCGCAATACCAGGTTCCCCAGGTTGTAGTAGCAGTCCGGATACTTGTTCCTGTACCTGATGGCGGTCTTGTAGCAATGCTCCGCCTCTTCGGTCTGGTTCAGGTTCGTCAAAACTATCCCCAGGTTCATCCAAGCGGCGGCGAAATTCGGTCTGCAGCAGCGTGGTCAAATAAAAAATCTTAGTCAGAATCCAGGCTCTTTAGCGAGTCTGGACTCTGGCTATGATCCCGTTTACCTAACATTCAAGGCTTTGCGCAGCAGAACCTCCGCCTCTTCGAAGTTCTTGTCCTCCCGGAGCAAGTTCGCCAAGTTATTCATGGCTTGCTCGTAGTTCGGGTTGAGTTCGATCGCTTTTTTGTACTCGTACAGGGCCAAGAGTTTGTTGTTCTTGTCGCCGGCGATTTTCGCGATGTTGTAGTGGACTTTCGCATTTAACGGGCACACGTCTAGAGCCGAGGCGAATAATTTTTCCTCCATGAGCCAGCTGGAGTTCCTCTGGATCGAGCGTATGGTGAAAATCACGCACGTGGTGTAGAACAGCGCCAGCAGGGCCTGAAACCAGCGCTCGATCTTGAACTCTCAATCTGAATTTGTTCCGTTACCGATTTGTGATTTGGAATGCAGCTTTCGATTTTTTTAAACCCGATCGCGACCAACAAGCAGAATCCTGCGCTGGATAACAGCAGAGTGCGCTCGGCTATCACGAACCCCACTTTCAGGAACAAATTCGACGCGGGCAGGAATGGAAGTATCATCAAGCAGATCGCCATCACTCTCGGGTCTCTGAAAACGCTTCGGAATTATTTCGTCGAAACTATCGCGAAAATTCGTACAGAACTCCGGTTTCGACCACTCTTCTGATCACTGCACGAGCTGCGAGAACGGCGGTCGTCCACAGCGTGAAAACGCACGCCAGGCGGACGTCACACCAACTTTCGATCAGCGGAATGCACCCCATGGACCAATCGAAGCACAGCCACTGGGGCCACAGCAACAGCAGAAAATTGATAAAATAGATGTAATTGTAGGAGAATGTCTGCAACGGTTTCGCTATAAAATTGCGCCGTTTTCGCGCGAGATCATACCCTGACGAGCACGTTCTCCGCGTACGCAGCGGGGTTGTCGATGCTCGTGAAAGTTGGGCCCTCGAAATTCATGATTTTGAATCTGTAAAACAAAATCGCCAGGCCGGTGATCGTGAGAATGATACTTCTGAGAATAAAGTATGTGTTGAATACTTCAATCCAATCCTTCTTCTTTTTCTTTGTGAAGAACACGTCATAGGCCACACACATCCCCTGAAATGTTTAATTTATGTTTTTTGCGTTATTTGGTGTGTTAAAAGTACCAACGCTGTGATGGCGATTTCTTTGCATAAAACAGCTGCCGCTACAGTCAGCACGGTGAGAGTTAATAACAAGAAAGACTTCTTGGCTAGTACTTTATCATATAATAATATCACAGTAAAAAATAAAATTGAACATAAGATGTCAGCTCTGCCGACAAGTCCTGCCACACATTCTGTATGAATAGGATGAACTGTAAATAATAAACTCGACAAATAGGCGGTATCATTTACGTTTTTTTCCACTTTCTTCTTCTTGAGAAACAGCTCGAATACTGGAATGGTGAGTAAGCACAGTACTCCATAAAGAATCACATTGGTTGCATGAAACTGGAATGCATCGAGTTTGTTATTGGAATATAACACATTGAGCCTGCAAAATTCGGTTTTATTGCGATATGCAATGCTTATAATTTGTACCTGTATGACAATATTGTGAGAGGTCTGTACGATTTATGGCTACTATTGAGCGAGATATCGGTCCCCCAGAAGTCGTTACGGAAGATCTCTTTCAGGGGGATGTACGGCATTACGTCTTTATTTTTCACTATTGCTTCTGTGTCGTCGAAAACGAATGAGCCCCAGAGAGTATTGCAGTAGCAGATGAACGCTGCCACAGATATTGTTACATATTTTTTTGATTTTTCCTGAAATTAGAAGTTTTTTTGTGTGTTGTTGGGCTGTAAGCGAGGATAAGTCCCTTTTCGGCTGTTCAACGTACCATTTTGCTGTTATTTAAGTTATTATATTAAAGAATTGTACATTTTTACTCACTAATCGTCACTATCAACACAATTTCTAACCTCAAAATCAATACATTTGTTGTGCGCCTGGCTGTCTAGGCAACCCAAAATTCGTCGTCGAAATGTCAGAACATTCTGGGTGCGTTCGCAGTCACTGTATTTTACTGAGGGTGCGTTCGTAATTGTAGCATTTTTCAAAACTGAAAAACCAACAACGTTGCATTTTTCTTCGAAATTATGTTCGGCAACAATGTCGAAGCAAAATATTTTATATTTTGACAATAGTGTCAATATGTAAAGATTAGAAGTATACTGGAAGCCAATAGAAAGTTATTTTAATTTCTCTTTCATTGGAAAAAATTGGAAACAAAACAGTAACGTGATAGTAAAATATAAAAAATAACTATATTATGATATTATTATATATGACATTATGAACCTAAATTTTAGTCTTTTATAATTTTTAAAAAACTGATATAAACTACGACAGCTGTGTTTAATTTCAATTTTTGGTTTAGCCTAAAGACAATATTCCAGATTTTTAATTGTTTACATTTATATATAAGTTACCACTTCGCTAGAATTTTACTTGTTTTCATTTTATTTGATGCGCTTTTATTTTTTAAAATTTATCATTTAAATATGGAGGTCTAATTAAAAAAAAAGTTTTAATAGATAAGTGTATGATAAAATAATCAAGTAATAAAGGTACAATAAATGTTCTTAATAATTAATAATTGATAAATTGCACATATCGTATTATTTTACAATTCCAAAAATAATAAAAATATTTACATTAGTTTATACTTCTATAAATGAAGTTATCTAAAAGGAAAAATATGTGCCACAGACTCGCATAAAAATATCTTTATGTACTAAAGTAGAAAAATATAAAAATTGGAATGATGTTTAAAGTTAAATTTTAATCAAAATGTTAATTAAAAGTACAGGACCTCTGGCAATTTTTTTTAATGCAACATGCTATCAAAAAGTTTTCTCATCGAGAGCGCCGCCAGCAATATTACGTACGTGGGAGTTTGATTCGCACGCATTTGGTTTTGACGTCCGCTGTGTGCCTCCACGTCATGGAACTGAAAAATTACCCGGCGATTGGCTATTGGCCCAACGAGTAAACTTAATCCAGTGAAATTTACAAAATAAAGCAATTTTTGTCAACAGCACGCTTTTTCGCGACAGTTTTGAATTTGACATGGCACACTCTAATCAGAAACATTTTTGATCGCGCGTTTTTTAAAGTGGGACAGACACCCAAATGTAAATCAATTTTGCATGAAAATCAATGACAGCTGGCGGTTAGCTAAGTTCTAAATCCCCACCCAATCTCCGAAACCAGTGCAACTATTTTCCCGCGTTGTGCTGCGGGAACATACATGTTCACGATGCGTGCCAACTCCGTGATGGTAAAACATCAAAAAATTACAACATTTTAGAGCCTTATCTTCCATTTTAGATTAAGATTTGGTGATAACTCGGGAAAAATTTAAACAATGACAAAGCAGAACTCCATAATCACGACATGATACAAATATATCACGGCCGACCGTTAAATGTGATGATAAGCATCTTCCTTCTTTTTATCCAACGTGAATTGCAGGTTGCCGCATCTTCGACGCGACCAAAACCGTGCAAATGGTGATATCACCAATCATCACACTTTTTATCATTGACCTTCAATATTCACATTCAATGTGACTTTCCACAACTATTCGAAGATAGAGGGGCATGATACGATATTTTGCATTTTCAAACAATTCATAAAAAGTGGGCTTAGTTGGTAATCGGCCTTTGAACGTGCATACGTGCATTCGTTTGAGTCGTGCAACAAGTGGCAGAACTCCAAAAACATGGCCCAAGGGTAAATTTCATTTATTTCACTTTTCAAAAATCAATTTCGCTGTCATTTTTGCATATTTCAATGTAACGATATTCATTTGTTTTTATTACTTAGGCAAAAGAAACTTTCGTACGTTTTCATTGGTTAACTTTTTGTGCTACATCATCATTAACAGTGGAGGGGGTTATGACTTTAGTTCAAACTTTAATAATTTTAATTGCACAGATGAAACAAGTGTTTCTTCTTTAAGTAAATATCTCCTCCAGTAACTCTCTTAAGTTAATTAATGATAAGAACAATAAAAAGTGTAATAATTATTACACTATTGAAATTACACTAATTGAATAATTTGAATTAAAAAAAACTAAATACTCTATTACCCTAATAAAGAAAGATGATTTAGAAGGTGAAAAGTAAAAGTGGAGCATTAGCCGAATTGGTGCATGCTGAAGGTCAGATCAGACAAGATATTGCACTGACCTTACCAAATCACATACTATTCTCGAGATGAATTTGTTGAAACTTTGCAGAAAAGGAGACATCGGCCTCATCGGTCTAGCTGTGATGGGTCAAAATTTAATCTTAAACATGGCAGACCATGGCTTCACCGTAGTAGCCTTCAATCGATCAGTGGAAAAAGTCCACGCCTTCCTAGCCAACGAAGCCAAAGGCAAAAGCATCCTGGGGGCCGAATCCATCCCAGATCTCGTGTCAAAACTGAAATCCCCCAGACGCATAATGCTGCTGGTCAAAGCCGGAGCAGCGGTGGACAGTTTCATCGACCAACTGGTGCCCCATCTCGAAAAAGGGGACATCATTATCGACGGTGGCAACTCGGAATACACCGATTCCGAGCGGCGGTGCAAGGATTTGCAGGCCAAGGGCCTCAGGTTTGTGGGGGCTGGCGTCTCTGGGGGCGAAGATGGGGCCAGGTATGGGCCCAGTTTGATGCCGGGGGGCAACAAGGAGGCTTGGCCCTACATCAAGGAGATTTTCCAGAGTATTGCCGCCAAAGCTGATGGGCAACCCTGCTGCGATTGGGTCGGTAACGAGGGGGCGGGGCATTTTGTTAAGATGGTGCATAATGGGATCGAGTATGGCGACATGCAACTGATCGGAGAGGTTTATCATCTCATGCTCGCCTTGGGGGTTGACCAGGAGCAGATGGCGGACACCTTCGCCGAGTGGAATAAGGGCGAACTTGACAGCTTCCTCATTGACATCACCAAGGACATTTTGAGATACAAAGATTCTGATGGTTAGTAGTTTGTTGTCATAATCTTTTTTTTTTGCCAGAAACGACTTAGGCAACCCAAATGACATATGGTTTCGGTTTCGATTTTACGAACTGATGGGGTATATAGGTGCCAATTATTGTACACATTGACTTGACCAGACCAAAAAGATTCATATTCATAAAGATTTTTAATACATTTTCAACTTTTTGGACAGTTTTTGAAAAAGATTTTTTTTAAGAAAACGAAGAACAAAAATTAGAGGAATGTATAATTATATATTAATTAGTAGAACAAAGATAAAATTGGCCATAGTAGTGCAACCAGTTTCTCGTCCAGGTTGCAAAATGTAGCAACCTGAACTAGTCCAACAACTTTTTTGCTTCCCCCGCATTAGCGAAACGGTGCCATTTTTTCTAACCCTCCTTTTACAGCCCCAATTTAACATGTCTGCTTTGCTCAGGTAAACATCTGCTGCCGAAAATCCGCGACACGGCCGGGCAAAAGGGCACCGGCAAATGGACGGCCATCGCGGCCCTCAACTACGGCGTCCCCGTGACCTTGATCGGCGAAGCCGTCTTCAGCCGCTGCCTGTCGGCCCTGAAGCCCGAAAGAGAGACCGCCAGCAGGGCCCTTCCGGGCCCCACAGCCAAATTCTCCGGCGACCCCAAAAAATTCCTGGAGAACGTCCGCCAGGCCCTCTACGCCAGCAAGATCGTCTCGTACGCGCAAGGTTTCATGCTGCTGCGAGAGGCCGCCGCCGTGCACAGCTGGGACCTGGACTACGGCTCCATCGCCCTGATGTGGCGGGGCGGCTGCATCATCAGGTCGGTTTTCCTGGGGCAGATCAAGGCGGCCTTCGACAAGGACCCCGGTCTTCGGTCCCTGCTGCTGGCGCCCTTCTTCCTGGACGCCATCACCAAGGCCCAGGACGGCTGGAGGAATGTCGTGGCGACCGCGGTCACTTTGGGGATTCCCACGCCGGCCTTGAGCACGGCCTTGGCCTTCTATGACGGGTATCGCTCCGAGCGCCTCCCTGCCAACCTCCTGCAGGCGCAACGCGACTACTTTGGGGCCCACACTTACGAACTGCTCGGGAAAGAGGGGACTTTTGTACACACCAACTGGACTGGGCATGGCGGGAACGTTTCCGCCTCTACTTATGATGCTTAAGTAATGACGCATTTTTTTATTAAATTATTTTACTGAGTAAGGTTGTATGAAGTTATCTGAATACAGTATTCTTTTAAAGATTGTATTTTTATTAATATGACCTTTTATATAAAAGTTATAACATTGGTAAAAATATATAACAACTAAGTAAATAAGCCCACATAAACATATTTGATTTAACGGTAAAAGCAAACAAAACGAACATAAACCCTCAACAACTAAAAACTCTTGAGCTTACATATTGCTTAATACGAAAATATTGTAATTATTAAGTTTTTTGTTTGCGTCTATAGTAAACATACAATTACCTTAATTCATTGCTTTGATTGGTAGCCATCAACAGTCAAGTTACGCGACGATTTTGCGTATCATGTAGTTCAGAATTCCTCCATGTCTATAGAATAGCAGATCCACTTCGGTGTCGAAACGCAGAATGACTTCGAAGCTTTTGCCGCTGTTTGTCGAAACCGTGATGTTCTGTCCCGGTTTCAAGTCCTGGGGCAATTCGATGCTGAAGACTTCTTTGCCTGTTAAACCGACGCTTTCCGCAGTCTCGTTGGGTAAAAATTGGAGGGGAATGATTCCCATGCCCACCAGGTTCGAGCGGTGGATGCGCTCGAAAGATTCCGCGATCACTGCTCGAACTCCCTAAAAAAATGTAATAAAAAAAATAAAATTAATGTATAATGGGTTGCCTACATTTAAGCATTATGTGAAAATTAACAAAAAGTTTTAAATATTTTTTACTGAATAAACAGAAATAGGAATTTTTCATGATGTCGTCGATTTTTACATTTTGCTTCCGCCATTTAGCCGGAAGGGATCACAACCATTCTCTTAAGAACTGCACAATTTTATGCGATTTTATTATTACTTACAACAGAGTAGGTTTGGCGAGAGTTGTTTTATTAAATTTAAGGGTATTTTGGGGTAAAAGCCACATTTAATTTATTTGAGACACATGCTTTAATAATTGAGATTTAACCCTGAATCTTTTTAATTATGAATTATTCTAACATTTATAATTTAAATGTAAGAAGTAATTGCTGTAATATGCATATAGATATTTGTTTAGAATCTTTATAAAAATTTGCAGCAACAATCACTTAACTGTCATAAACAGGGCGGTTAAGTTACCTGACCATTCGAGCCCTCAAAAGAAATTTAATAGATGCAGGTGTACGTAAATAAGGTAAGTTTTAAACCGAAAAGCTATGCTAAACCTTCGCAACTTTAGTCCAGAAAATTTATTTTTAATTTTATTAGGACGAAATTGTATGGGTGCGAGTTATGTCAAGTCATAATTTGCTTATCGTATCCAATCAAGGTCAACCACCAATGAAATCCACGACATAATGGAGTACCAAGACAATTTAAAGTCTGAGTTCACAATTGAAGGTTTGAATTCATTGTTTCAAATCTGAACGAAGAGTTTAAAGTCTGAATTGACCAACAGAATCCAATTCAAAATCTGAAATTTTACAGAACTACAGCTGCAACGAACTTATTGCACATTTCGTAAATTTGGCCAATTTCAAGAGGAAAATAAATGCAAATTCGAAATGTATTTGGAAAAAGAGAAATCATTAGCTGGTTCCTTATCAGCATAATTCCGAAAACTGAGATTATCATCTTCACTACCGGTACAAAGCACCGAGCAATAAAACCCCTATTAAAGCAAAGTCCCGTCGCCAGGTAACTCCCAAATTGGCATTTTATTGCTACTTTGTTAACAAACCTGTCAACAAAATAACGCCCACTTACCAACAAATAGGGGCCCTTGGCCGCCCAATCTCGGCTAGACCCAGAGCCGTAATCCTTCCCCGCGATTATAATGAGCGGCGTCTCCGAAGCTTTGTAGCGTTCCGCACAATCGAACACGTCCATCTGGCAAAATGCAAATTGTTAAATTTATTCACAACAATCGAAACAAAACCGTTACCTCTTCATTCGTCGGCAGATAAAGCGTCCTAGGGCCAGCTTTACTCATGAACTTATTAACCAGTCGAATATTCGCGAAGGTACCCCTCGCCATAACCGCGTCATTCCCCCGCCTCGATCCATACGAATTAAACTCTCTGGGGGTCAATCCATTTGCCGCCAAATACCTCGCGGCTGGACTATTCCTCCCGATCGACCCCGCGGGGCTTATGTGATCCGTCGTGACGGAATCGCCCAAGAAGAGAAGCGCTCTCGCCCCCTTGATCGCTTTCGAAGCGGGCAAACCCTTCGTCATCCCGTCGAAAAACGGCGGCTTCTTGATGTAGGTCGAGGAGTCAGACCAGGGGTACAATTTCCCGGAAGGGGCGTTCAACGACTGCCAGCTCGAAGACCCCAACTGGATCCTCGAGTAGACCTGCTGGAACATCGCCGGGATGACGAACTCCTGCTCCACGGTCTGGATCTCCTTGCGCGTGGGCCAAATGTCCCTCAAGAAGACGGCGGAGCCGTCGGGGCGCCTCCCTAGCGGCTCCGCCTCGAAGTCGATGTCCACCGTGCCGGCGATCGCGTAGGCGATGACCAGAAGGGGGCTCGCCAGATAATTCGCGCGCGTGTTGGGGTGGATGCGCCCCTCGAAGTTCCTGTTGCCGGAGAGGACGCCGCAGCAGACCAGATCGTTGGACTCGATGGCGTTGACGATGTTCTCGTCGAGGCCGCCGCTGTTACCGATGCAGGTCATGCAGCCGTAGCCCACGATGTCGAAGCCCAGCTCGGTGAGGGCGTCGATCACTTTGGATTCGCGTAGGTAATAGGTCACGACTCCGGAACCTGGAGACAGACTGGTTTTGATGTAGGGCGCCACGGTCAAGCCCGCGGCGACGGCATTTTTGGCCAGAAGACCTGCACCCAACATCACGCTGGGGTTGCTGGTGTTGGTGCAGGAGGTTATCGCGGCTATGACGACGCTTCCGTGCTTGATCGTGTATTGGGTGTCGTTGAACATGAATTTCGCCACCGTGTTCATCTTGTTTTCCTGGATGCCGAACCCTTTGAATCCGATCTGGAAATTAAAAATAAATAAAAAATAC
>QDEB01120677.1:0-15049 GCA_004193795.1 Asbolus verrucosus | reverse complement strand
ATTTATCAACCCAGCCTCGTATATAAAAAAATTTTATTAATGATTTCTGATGTAGCTAGGTATATGTGCAAAGTTTCAAAAAATTTGAAAGTTTTTTTCCAAATCTAATACAGGTAACGTGTTTAGCTCATGGTTTAAATAAAGTGGCTAAGGAAGTTAGGAACCAATTTCTACTTCTAAATGAGTTAGTCAATAACGTTAAAAAAAATGTTTGTTAAAGCTTCACTCAGGATTCTGTTACATAAAGAAAAGTTTCCGAGTTTACCATTACCCCCACAACCCGTGATTACAAGATGGATCACTTGATTGAAAGCAACTATATTTTCCGCTGAAAATTATAATTCCATAAAAAAAAATTGTTTTAGAACTTCCTGAAGAAGTTTTTTGCATAAAAGAAAGTCAGAAATTATTTAACAATCTACTGTTGTCAAGTCTATGTCAGGCCTATGTTTCTTTAAATTTTACAATATTAGAAAAAACTATTTTAAATTTAGAAAAAACAGGTTTAGATATAATAAGTTCTATGGAATTTGTTAACGAATGTCAAAAAAATTGTCATCTACTAGAGCCAGTGTTGGAAATATAATTTCTAACAAAAGTAACACCATTCTCATAAAAACAAAGGTTTTCACCTTTTAATGAAAGTCGCGAAAAACCAGAGTGGTGATTTAATAGAATTAGATTTAGATTTGTAGACGTTGAAAGGTCTTTTTCTTATAAAATTATATGATAAGTGCCTATTCTGTATAAATAAATGATTGTATATTTGTGCATATTTTAACAAATTTTTGTGCATATATATGCGCATATTTTTTACACTTTCTCATGCATATAATCCGAGCTTCATATATATATCATGATGCAGGAGTATGACTGATCATTCGAAGAACGTTTTTTCTACATTTCTACATTTTCCTACATGCAAAATATTGAAAATTTGATAATTATTGAGTAAACAAAAAACTGGCTTAATGCCATTGTGGATCATAAAACTAGTTTGACCTACTGATGGAAATTCATAGTGTTTAGTTAAAGGTTACCACGAATGCAAATGCAATACTTTTGAAGACATTGCAAATGGGTACATCAGAAATTTGAGTGAATTCAAAAATCAGTCGAAATTCAATGTAAATACAGCAATACATTATAGAATTTAGCAAATTAAGTAGAATTCATGATGAATATCAACTCAATGCGCTGCATATGCACAACAGAATACAAAAGTTAATTATCCCTCAGGTTTCATTTCTTAAATCAAAAAATAGTAGTGATAAAGTTTGATGATTTTTGTAACTCGAAGCTTTAACGTTATTTTCTGAAATTACTTGCGTCATAATTCAGTTTGGAACGCGCAATTACATCCCGCCGATATCTTATCAGCAGACAAAAAGTTAATCAAACTTTTTAATTTTTTTTTTTTGACGTTAAGGTTACCATGAATCTTTTACTACGTTACCTAAGCACTTGGGAGAAATTTGAGATTATGGACTATTACTTGTATTATGTAATTGGTACAAAAACGATTGCACAAAATATGTGCAGGTGTAAACTAGTGGTGAATAGCATGATAAGCGTAAACGACACTCAAGTCCTGATTGTTCTCGTTCATTCATCTGGAGATACATTCACACCTTTAATAGAGTCTGGTCCGGACTGTTGTGAAAAACCCGCCACCCGTCACTTGGCACTCAGATCGGACCTTTTCACACTTTTAACCCTTGGAAATCATACACGTGAGTACCGGGTAGCCGGTGGTGGTACAATCGGTGCATTTGCAATTCGCCACCCCCTTTTGATTTTTTATTTAGTTTTCTTAGACCAAATGGAAAATAGTGGTTTATGTTAATTGTTTAATGCGTGGATCCGATTAGCGTTGGAAGGTGTTGGCCGATGTGATCCCAGACTATCTTGAACGGAGGTGGTCTGGAGGTAAAGGTGCGTTGAGAAATGAAAACTTATCGTGTCATAAAGTTAGACACACCTAACTCTGAGGGTCTATATTGATATCGGCGATTTATAGAGGATATGTCATTAAGATTAACGCTAGGCTATCGTTTGTAAATAATACAATATTCGATGAAAAGCAATCAATAAAGAAAATGTTATCCGAATTTCATTGTCTTATCAAGGCATTTAGGAGGGACAGGTAATGTACGAGCATGACGGTATTACGGCATGACCGGTTATTTTACACAAGAATGCTTTTAGCCAATATAGCTCAGCCATTTACATAAAATGTTCAACGTCTATACGATATTTTACTTTGTTTTCTTGTTAATTACTGCCGACTACAACATACATCCCTTCCCATAAACATGTAAACACTTCCAAATATAATTTCAGTGCTGGGACTACCAGAAACAACACCTCCAGCCCACAAGTAACAATTAACTTTCTCCACCCAACCGCAGGAGTGGGTACGTAACGTTTCGAACAAATAAATATCCCCGCTATGTCAAAAACTGTGTTAAATGACAACAGAAGATTAAAAAATTACTACACCATCATGACATCGTAATGTGAATGATTTGATTGGCGTCCTGGCACCTGACACCTGTCATTTATGAACTAAATCCCTAATAAGAAATATCGATCAAATCGCTTAATCAGCATATGCCGGACAGGGTGAATCTGACCTCATTTTAAACCTCATTTGAATCACCAGACAATATATCATGTTTTTAAGTTGTGATATTGAAGTTAATCATCTATCTCAACTTTGCAGTTAGATATTAGAACAAAGAGTCTGCGTCTAGGTAGGGTGCGGAAAGGTGTATGTAACCCGGAAGCGGGCAGGATAATGTTACTTTGCCTTTATTGTTTTATTTTAAAGGGGCATGTAAGACAATAAGTAACAGTCTATTGGTCCTCATCAGCACTACGCCATTCTGGTGTTGAATTACAATATTTGGCTTCACAACCTTTCCTTTTTACGGTGCTAAAAGCGACATTTTTCCCCAAGACTAATAAAATTGGAAAGGGCAGTTCTTTAATAATATTATCCCAACCCTGTAATAACGATCATGAGTTTCGATGAAAGAAATCAAACGGTGCGTCATGTGGGGATCCTGGATCCTCCCGGACCTCCGTTTTACAACGTGGGCGGTTGTCAACATGGCTGCCAGGATTGCAGAAAGCCCATTGGTCGATGGTCGAGACGCCCTTATCGCTTCCAAACTTTGTGCGTATTTACGCATCACATATTGCGTACATGACGTCCTGTTTTCCTGATACCTACCTTCTGTCTCGACTATTACCCTTGCAGGGGGGCGTACGGGAAAACATTAACATCAACAATACGATGGAAAGTTTTGTTGGTCGGCCATTATCTGTTTGTTCGGTTCGAATTTTAAGGGAAAAATTATCGTGGGTGGAAGAAGCATAAATTTATTTTGAACGTCATAAAAACAGACAATAGCCTGCTTTTAAAGAGCACGTCTTCTTTGACGTGTGCAATATACTTTGCTGTACAACACGCGGTCAGTGAATAGCATGCCGGTACCCTGCAGTTTTCTTCGTTTATGTTACCATTATCCCTAATGACTGATTTTTACTTGTTATAATAGTCGGAAAAAGCAGATTTTCATTCACCGCTGCAGAAACACGACTCTGATATACTACGCGTAAGTTCTTCCTATCCCTCACATATGAATTTTCAAAGGATTTTAATGAGAACAGGAAAAGATAGCAGTCGATTAACGATTCAAGAAAGAATCGATGAATTATGAGTGCAATTTGCATTCGGATCTGCAGGAAAGTTATTTCTCCCGGACATGCATTTACACATATTTTTCTAATGAGAAATTTTATTAACTGGCTAATGTCGGATGCTGATACAGTTTGATTGGTTGGATTTTACTTAAATTAATGTTTTACCCCGTAATGGTGTGAGGTTTTGCGTTCGAAGTCATTGTCAGTGGAGTGGTAACGTTGAGGAAGGGTTGGAAGAACACATTGAAATTTCCAGTAATTACAGCGACCACACAATCTCGTTAAATAGATTCGTTTTTCTGCACTTTGTGATGTTTTTTGCGTGTAATTTTCCGCATCCACGTACGTAACCTTTACATTGCAGGATCTGCATCGATCGTGGTGTTAATGAAAAGGCTGGAGCGGCCCACTTTCAATTGTAGAGACTTACAAGGGGACATCAGAAAAAGCAGCAAGTACTTAACGTAGAAAACTTATAACTGAAAAGTTTTAGCCTTGCAGGAATATTTTCTCCATTACTATTTTTAATCGGCTTATTTAACAGAGAGAATTAATCATTACTGCACCAAGTACCTGAGAGAAATCTATATCGTATTACCTCAGGAAACGCTGTTTCTGTATGTGATGGTACAACGGGCTCCGTTGATAAATTGACAAATATTCTTAATAGAATTCGGCTTATGTTGGAGATCTAGAGATGCTTTGGCAAAACTGAAAGTAGGATTGGGCTGGAGAATTTGCTAAAGTGGGAATCTTGGCGGTATTAAAAACCTGGAATGACCGAGAGCTTGAGGGAACAGTGACAAATGTTCCAAAAAAAGGCTTTTCGGTGGAAAAGCACGGAGTTTTTTTTTTGACATCTTAGAAAGCGGTGTTCAATAGACACTCAATTAAGGGCAAAAGTGCATTCTGCCATAGCTTTATTTGGTGCATTTAGCTGCATCGATCCGACAATATAACCTCAACAAGCACGTAAAGAGTATTGCCGTCAAATAACTCGACTAATTAACAGCTATTCACACCTTTATCGCCATTCACATCTATCTCACGTGCACATTGAGTTTGGTTTGATATTGCTCGACGTTTGAGTGGCCTTGTAAGAATTAAATAACGTGTCGAAGCCGTGCAAGACTCATATATCGCAATCAGATATAAAGTCATTAAGACACACAATAGTCCTAACATATCCCATTCGAGAGTCAAGAGCCTGCATGTCACGAACTCGGTAATTTGACCACGAGGGTGGGAACAGGCAGATGGACAATTCACCCGCTATGGATGTAAGAGCCACTCTGCATAAATGCTTGTTATTGGTAATTGACAATGATAGATAGACCAGTTACTGCATTATGTACTACAAACTGCTAAGTTCTTATTGACGGAGACCGATCGTCATCGATCGCCGATCGTTAAAGAGGCCATTATCTAGTAGCAGGTCAATAGGCAACTTGCCCGCCACAAAAACAAGTCCATCCTCATCACAAAAACAGAAAAGAAACATTGCCATTTAAAAGTTTATTTTGAAACTTGAACAACTTTCTCTTTTATTCTTTGAATTATTTGATTTTATTTTTTNNGTTAATAAAATTTAGTACAAACTACGTACGCGCTACAGTTAAATCATAAATTCAAGATTATTCTGGAACGCAGCTTTCGCAAACTGATCGATGTTTTTTACACACAAAAATTAAGTCAAAATTTAATGTGACTAAAGTTACTGGAATACGCATGCGTGTTGCGAAAGAGGTTCATATTACAAAGCGGCCATGAAACTGATTCTCTTAACGTTTATTGTATCTTATGGTAGCGACGTTTGTTATGCCACGGAGTAATGAGGAAACTCATTGAAATTGGTTGCATATCAAATGCACCGAATCAGATTTGTGGTTTCGATTTATGAATTTCTCGTAATTAATATTTCATAACGAAACCACAATTAGAACAAAATATTCTAAATGTTTGCCGATTCGAAGAAACAACTGCGATGAATGTTTGACATACAAGTGAAGAATGCCTAAAAAGGTCATTGTTGTTGATGGTCAGATCTGATATAACACAGGAAGCGTCTAATAGCCAAGAGGATAAAAATGTTTATTATAACTTATTAGATCATCAATTCCTTCTAATTATTAGTCCGGATATCTGTCGTTTGGAAACTGGCATCGTTATTATTCAGCAGAATCAAAGAAAAGTGTTGGTAATTATATACAGATTCGCACAAAAAATAAATGTAGAATCTGGATGCATTGTTATTTTTTCCGAAGTGATTTAGTTTCGTAACTATGGGGAGCCATGTGATGCGTGTATCTCGACTTTCCAATAGAACATCATTATATAAATTGAAACTGATAATACCTGTCCTGCTTGTTGCTAAAGCAACCGTCAATCCTCACAAACATTTCGACTAATACAAAGGATCTAAAAATGATACGTCAAACCTTCCCATGAAATGGCAATTAGGGGTGGTCTACAAAAAGGACATCCGAGTAATGGACGTAAGCGGATGTCTCCCCTTTACCTTTCGGATTATGAATATAAGCGTGCATACGATTTCAGTTGCACTCAAAACGACTAACTTTATTAAATATTCAACCGCTTAACACTGGAGCTATCATTTCCAAGTTGAGATTTTCCGGTGCGCAGAGGAAAAACTGGCACTTACCTCGGCTTGTATCGGCATTTTCCTCACTGTCACCACCGTGATAAATTCGTAGGTAAATTCCTCACCGACATCGCTGGGGCCCGAATAATCCTTCAGGCAATTTCCGTACTTTCATCAAGGGGGAATTTTCTACAAAATCAAACCAAAAATGTGGACTTTTAATTCAAATGCGACAAAATCCATTAATACCAAGCAACATGACGTTTGATTTTAAATGCGTAATCAGCAAAGAAACAAATTTTATGTTTAGAAAACGGCGATTTTCGGAACAAAACGAATGAACGTGATTATTTGTAGCACAAAATTACTGTCATTTACATGAATGACACGATACAATGTCATAGTTGATAAAGTGATTGCATAAAACAACAAACCTTATATTCTAATTCGTTTTTTATTCCATCTTTGTTGTCTGATTGTATGTACTTCCATGGCTTTTAGTGTTTTTTTTTTTTGGCGTGATTGATGCTGAGAATATTGATTGTGATTCATTTTGGATAAATGGAGGTGAAAATAAAAGAACACTTACTTTGTGTACCTGTTTATTTCTCAGTGCCTCTACAGTCCTACTACTAGTCCATATATTGTCACAGATAACTTAAAAACGTGGATCTACTTTATTGGACGAAAGATTTACATGGCGACTTGCTGATTAACAAAATATTTCTCTGGTCTACAGTCCACGTTTTTATATTATCAGCGATGTAAATACAACAAGGCATCATGAAGAGATATTTTATACTGGATGAATCATTTTCAATTTAGTCGGTAAGTTTTTATCAACATACATTAATATTTTTTAAGCACCGGGTTTATAAGGGTGAGGTGCTAAACATGACATCTGGTTAAATGCGTATAAAAATGACAAATTTTAATAATAAGATGCACGATCGATGATTTCAGGAAATTCGAACGATTACAATATTTACGTAAAATAAGAATAAATACTGGCTTAATGGTGAAGTGCTACGCACCATGTTACACGAGGTAAGAAATAATAATAATTAGACACCAAGGAATATGGAAACATGAACGGTACAACACAAACTTATCGAGTAGAAAAGCACAATGAAATATAATACTGTGAAGAAACTATTATAGATTTATAAAATTACTCAGATCAAGTGCCGCGTTTTATGAATTTGTTATGAATTGAGCACTTGATTTGGTAATTTTCGGTTGGCCCCAACAATTAAGATGGCGATATACGTCATCGACATCCTACACTGATGTTTCATATGAACTACTGTAGAGCTCTGACAATAATTCTGACCAGACAACCATTTACTTATACACTGCATTGTTTACACAATTTTTTATGAGAAGTACAAAATATTTCATCCATTAAATGAACATACAATTTATAATAATTACACGTACGCTCTACACTTTATACAATTCTTTGCTAAACGACACACACTAACTATTTCATAGTATAATAAAATACATTTTAAGACAGACACACCCAAAAGCTCGGATAAAACAAATTTAGACTTCAAAGTATGTAAATTGAGTCAACAAAACCTAAAATTAGTGGGAATGTAAGTTAAGTAGTTAAGTACTTTGAGAGTGGAAGAACTAAATAACACCTTCCATAAACCGGTAACGGCAATAAAATAAAAATAATTTAGGTACAATACACGATCTGTTAAAAATAAAGAGTGATGCCATTCGTGCTATTTGCAATTCCCAAACTTTTAAGTGTTTCAGTCGGTATTTTTGGGAATATTAAGGACTACAAGAAGCGTTTCAATGACAATAATATCACTTTTATGTACAAATACGAAGTCATCTAATTACTTCTCGGGAAATTCGAACAACGAAAACGAAAAAACTAAATACTTTAAGTTTGGGATATTAAAAATTGCACAATATTTTACGTTTTTACGAGAAGTGATTAGATAGGAGTCTCTTTGAGTCTTTTAATACTTTTATCACACCAGCTTCGCGCTGAAAAAATTCGTAGCACTTAAATTAACGCACTATTTTTATCTACAAAAATTGGCTTTTTTGCGCAAGTTATAAACAGAACTATTTAGAGTGTCGCCGTTGTACACGCACTCGCGGACACGTCATGTAATAATTTACAGTATTTTACAGATAAGTGTCAACATGTGTGAACGTGGAGCTGGAGACGAGGCCCCGCTCCCGTCCCTGTCTTTTAGCTCACCGCCATCGAATGACGGCTATACAAGCAACGACAACTAGAAAACTTGGAGGACCTGCAGATAGCCAAACTCCCTTACTATACGTCAACTCCTCGTTCTTCATTACTTCATTCGGATGTTTCTCATACTCGTCTAGATCGAACAAATCAGTCACAAAACAATCGGACAGCAATGTAATATACTCACTCATTTTCTTCGTAGGTTTCCTTGTCGATGGTACATCCGTTCTAGCGATCCATTGTGTTGTCGATGATGATGTTACTTCTGGTACCGGTCGGCGGTCATCTAGCGGCCAGCCTAGCGTTGTCGAAGAAGTCGAAGTTAATTTGGTCGTGAAATTGTTGAGGTTCTGGTCAGGGGCGCAGCACACTTTGAAAACAATTTTCATATTGTTCGTGGAGCAGCGCCCCCCAATTCGTCGATGGAGATCATCCTTTGATGACGTCGCTGAAATGACGATATTACGGCCATAAAGTTGCTGCTAATTCGGTTTTACTCACATATAAAATAGTAATCTTTGCCGGGCAAGAATTCCAATCCGCCGGGTTGAGGCGTAAAGGGCCTAAACGTGATGGTGAAGTACATCAGTTTGTAGGGTTTGTCGCATATGGCGATGATTCGAGGATTCGGGTTGGTAATCCTGCAGGTTTCGTACTCTTCCTTGGATACGTTATAAATAATGTACTTCTCTAAGTCATCTCCGTAAGTGCCCGGCGTGTACACGGGGCAGATTATGTTGACTTGGTCGTATTCAAATTGGGCGTTACCCTTATTTACGTCGATGATGTGGTCAGTGTTGTCGATGCGAAATCTGAAACAAACATGATGCTGTAGCTTTTTACTAATGACAATAATAATTAAAAATTTCCACGAATAAAAGCAAGTCATAACCGATGATGAAATTGAATATAATATAATAACGAAACAAATTTCTGCTGTGAAGAAAGACTGGAAAAGGTACAATGAAAAATTAATAATTTTTTGTAAATAATACGAATGGAATAAACATGTAGTCGTATTGTTGTCCATAAAAAACAATGATTTGCAGAAAATATATAAAGTGGTCGTATAAAGAAACCCAAGCGTTATAATAATTAAACTAGTTTTAAAAGGTATGAAAAAATACACCTGTGTGAGTGTCGGCTTTCACATCATGAGATATCACGGTTGATCGGTAGGTCGGTAGGTGTCGACTGACGGGGGAGAAAGGCGTAATGGGGGGTTCTACCGAAGGGGGTCTAATAACTACTCCGTCCCGTGGTGAGATATATTGGTAGCCGCCCTTTGCTCTAGCCGCTCTAAATTAATATTGCCGAGCTTACATACGCCATGTCGACAGATCAATTGTGTCCCTTGTATGCAAATACCTAGAAACATGTCAAGAATCGACGGGACCGTTTTATGACGGAGTCCAACATAGATGCACCTTCGAGTGTTAGTTTAATTAAGGGCGTGATCCGGCCCAAGATTTAATAGTCGATGCGAAGCGAAGTGGTGGGTTCCCACGTGTTTAGGGAAACCACAAGCGACGGTGTCTTTGTAGCGTATCGCCCTATCAGGCAAATCCCACCCCATCGGCGGCAGACGGAAGAGGTTAAGTGCGCGTTGTCTTTGTAACGTTTGCTTTAATTCGCCAATTAACCATCGAGTGGTTCTGTACGAATTTACGAATTTCCACCAGTGCTTGTGCAGACTCGTAATTTATCCGAGTATTGATGAGATCGGCCAATGGCAGCGATATTAAAACTAATCTAGAGTTGATTGATGTGGATTACATATTATTTAGCACAGCGGGTGTATGGCTGCGAGCTGCAGACTACAAAGCCGGGGCCAGGCGGCCGACAGAATCGACAGACCTCCGACTGTTCGCCACAGTCAACGTCACACCCGATCCAGGACCAGCTTCTTGGGACTTGGCCCTACCGACCTAATCTGACCTCATATCGCCCATCAATCCTTCATACCTTTCAACTCGACGAAACAATACCGTTACGAGAAAATATCGTGCATGACAATCATCCCCGACGTGCCGTAATAATAAATAAAATTTATCGCCGTGCCTTCCTACTCTTGCACCTAAATCATCTCAATTATAATTTTGACATAAGAAGCTTTTTTATTAATACTATCCCTATTTCATCCGTACTTAACAATGAAAGGTTTTGTATTTTCAGTCGTTGATGAAAAACATTTCCAATAACTCCAGCTCGGAAATTGCTGGATGTTTTGTAATGCTATAACATTGTAGGTGTTCATAAACAATAAAAGACTCCCTAATGAAAATTGCTCGCTTTCCTTCATATCTCTAGAACGGAATGCGATTCTTATCAAGATAAACAGAAGAATGTTAGCCAATAAGGAGAATATTGGCTTAATAAGAAATGTCCCGGAGCATAATGAATAATAACAGACAAACAATTTTGATAAACTCTTTGCTTTGTGTTTTTCTCGTCGAGTGTTCATTAAAAAACTTTGAGTAAATAACTAATTCAATTATAATTGAACAGCAACCATTATGTTTATGTATAAAATAGCAAGAGGAGAGGGAATAGTTTCCGTCAGCTAGGAAAAATTAGTTTAATTAAGTAGCGGCTAGAGACGGTGGAGCGAACGCGATTAAAAGAAAAAAGAGAAGAGGATTAGTAGATTGAAGGATTTTGTTTTCTTGCGCATTTTTATCGGGCGAAAGCGGGTAAAGCGGGTGCCCAGTAACCAGGTCGCGATGTTACGCTCCGAGTTACCGACAAGATTTAATACCCAAGATGTATGACTACAAATCGGTTCACTAGTTTTTGAATTAGAAATCTTGGGAAATCCGTAACGTATTAAGAGTCTCTTATTCAGCGTATCAGGGGGGTTGCTTGGCAACGCTATATCGAAACGAGCCTAGTGAGCAACCAAGCATCCAGTTAAAACATGAGATTTGTCAATAATTCCACTTTGATTGAGCTGACATCGTCAACGGGCGCGTTGTAGTAACTTAGTGGCCGTCGTGTCCGACGGCGCCGACTTCCAAGCGATCCACTCGCCATATTAACTCTAAGCAACCACTTCATAATGCTATAACTCACTCCTCGGCTCCGCTCCTCCGATGTCCTCGGCTAGACTATCATGTAATCCGAACCGATTACTGAAATTAATGGAGATGTAGAAACGCCCCAGACCTGTCCGAAATCTCAAAGGACTTTCAACAATTAGGTAGTCCTTAAACTTGCTCTAAATCAATCAAATCTGAGGCAATTACAAAATTGCCCTCAAACATCTAATAATTAGACTTGCGATGTTAAGGAATGGCCCTAACGAGAATAAATTTCCTATCAATCTCTTTTTGTTGGTAAATGAGTAAATGTGTGGCATAAGCCATTTATCTTGTTAAGCAATAAAGGAGAGTGCTTTAATAGTGGCCAGAACTGTGCGTAGGAAATCGCTGAAGAAGACACCGTGGTTCTAGTCGATGTAGCCGGATCTAATATTGCAAATACCGCATATCTCGGCTATGCAAATTGCGTCGGAGTGAAATGCATATTCATGAATGGTATTGGGACATTTCTGACCAACTAAGTAATTTCCCGGAGCTGATAAAACCATATTAAACTTCTTGTAACGTCCGCAACCTGAAATCACGTTTTTATAAAATTGATGTAGGTCAATTGGTATTTGACAGCGATTGTGGGAGGTTTAATTGATTTATGTAACGGTGACAACTGAAGGTCGTTGTTTGTTGTGTAATAAAGTGTGACTTAATCAGAAAGGGGTGGTCATAGCCGGGTTCTGAAGTTTTAATTAGTACATGCAGCAACCTGCGAGCTTTATTGATGGTTGAGGTTTGCGTTTGACGTATATCTGATTGTTTCATATCTGTGCGACTGTTGGTATTATTGCTTCAGACCTGGATAAACCAGATTAATCACATTGTAAAAACATAGCAGGATCGTCAATATTTAATCGTGGCAGCACACTGACATTACTCCAATTCAGAGTGGTAATAATTATTAGGCCACGGCCTCGATGTCGCGTTATTGTTTCCTGATGTGCTTCAATTAATGGATTATCGAGATAGGCTGCAGTTCACAATCGGCGTCACTTGAATAGACCGACCGGTCAGGAATCGACAAGGATGACAGCGAAGCGGAAGCATCAAGATCTTTTGTCGGAAGTTGGAGTGAATCACACCATGATGGGTTACTGCGGTCATCAGTGTCCGTGCGAACAACACTTCACTCCAACGAGAAGTAACTCAAAGAGGTGGCGGTACCGAGCTCGAATCCTTGACCTTACCGCGGAGGAGGGACCGGCACCGGCCGTCGCCCCCGCGAGTCTTCGCCCCGACAACACGAAACGTGTGCTTACTGCCAGGGTGCCTCGGCGCTTTGATCGGCTGCTCGATGTCATTCAAAAGTGCTCGTTAATTACCGGTAACAGGGTCCAAGTCCCGTTCTTCATTAACACAACAATTAACAACGTGTTAGTTATCCAATAATTGATGGACTGGCCCCCATGCACCGTCCTTTCGCGTTCCTCGACCGATCTTCATATTTGTTCGCCTCCATAATAACTGATAAACTCAACGACCGACTCTTCCGTTTAAGAGATCCTCATCACTACCGAACCGGACCAGTTTGGTCCATTATAGTTCACCAAAATATTGTACGTGGATCTATATCTAGATAGATCGATATCGGATGTCTTTGGTTTCCTATTCGAGTTTCTCTTTGCATTTGTTGGGTAGTAGTTGGCTCAAAATTTAATACTACCATCACGGGTAGCGTAAAAATTAGTGAGGATGTTGGCCATTATGAACTCTTGATAAACCACAGTTATCAGGTTACTCGAGAAACATAGACCCGAGGGTTTCCCTTTGCTTCATAGTATGTACAATAGAACTACAAAAGGATATCGCAAGTTCAGATCGTCTTCAAGCCGAGGAGGAGTGCGACATGGCATTAATTTCGCAATTTCACACAAGAACTTGAACCTCGTGATCTTTCATTTCGCCACACGCATACAAATATCGAGCAGAAAGAACAGAAAAGCAAACATGATTAATTAACGAGTCCGTGGCGCCATAATGAGTGAAGATGTCGAGGGTCGCGAGCTGAATAAAACGCACGCTGCTCGACACTCTTCACAATATCACCTTTCATGCGAAAGGTGTGATCGGTGCCACACTACGACACTCCGTCATTCACACTTGGCACTCGGTGTTTGCCTTCCTCTCTCCACCATGCTCGCCAAACCGAGACAAAGCATACAGATCGGAGCGTTGCATCGGGACTCGGGGGTTCCGGTTACAACCACCACAATGGCCGTAGCGGCGGAGTGAGAAAGAACAAATGAATATGTACACGCACACATTCAAACGGCTTTGCCTGGTGCCTGACTGACGTGTGAATACCGAACACCGGAGATGTGTAGCCGGCGGGCAATGCGACGCAGCACCAACTCCACTTCTTCGAATGCCGAGGCAAATAGCACATCCAAGACGCATTGCAACCAACAAGCGACATGTCCCCGTATTTGTCGCTCAACAGTCGAAAATCCTCTGGGCTTCACCGGAATGTCGGTTTCCAAGTTCCAGCCAACTGCGGAGCAGGTTCTGCAGCCTAAAAATCCGCCACGAGCGGCATATAGATAGATACTTGCACAATAACATCGAACCGATATCTCTCGCTTCCTCGATATCTTATGAAGCCATTTGTCGTGGAAAATAAAATCCACACACCGTAAGAGACAATTGACACATATATAAATGTCACTGGCCCTATTCAATTCGATATCAGATGGCGATATCTAAACGCACATGCACGTTATAAGGTACGGACAGAGGAATCTTGATCGGTAATATCGGCATTCGCCTTGCCGTCTTTTTAGCATCTCGGTATCTTACCGTTAAATTCAACAAGTGGAAAACAAGTTTGGTTTCAGAGCATTTTACCACGTGTGCCACCATAAATTTTAAAACACCCACAAATACCTGCTACGCCACAACTTTATAAACTTATCAATTTAAAACCACGCATTCTTTTTACCACGTATCATTTATTCGCTATTCAACGTCGTTTCTTCGTCACATTCATGACTCTGAAGGATCGACATTCTTAGAGGAAAAATTAGGTTGCAACAGGCTGGCTTCTTCCCATATGTGTCCATTTAGGAATGTAGCTATTTATTAAAACGTCCGTCTTCTGAGCAACTAACGCAATTTATAGTTGGCAGCGTATGTGGAAGAGTTGGAATTGTCTTTAGTATCGGGCGTATCAGGCTACTGACTTTCCGATGGAGTTGTTGGATATGCATTACGGACAATGCGCCGTTTTAACTCTATTTAGTTCACTCTCACTTTATCTCGACAGAGCTGCATTTCCCCTTTTCAGGCGATTACTGCAAAAATCACACTAAACAGTAACGTATGGAACGAAAGTTTTCGGGAAAATATAAACTTCAAAAAATTAAACTTAAAGAAACTTTAACGAAATACAGTTAGTAACATGCAATTATGGGGGTCTTT
>QDEB01120667.1:0-17392 GCA_004193795.1 Asbolus verrucosus | reverse complement strand
AAATTATTTCATCACTTGATAGCTAAGATTCAGAATTAAATTTTATTCAAAACTGAATATCAGAATAGTTTAACAAAATGCTTCCTTCGGTTTAAAGTTTTAAATTTTCGGAATTTTTTCTGTAGGATGCTGATGCCAAAAGTTCAGAGTGACAATGAGATAAATCCAATACAATAACAAACTATTTAACATGTAAAGATATGGCAAGTACAAACTGTAGAAACAAGGTCATTCGGTCATTAAATTGGCGCCGTCGAGGGATATTTTCAGGAAGAGAAACCGTCGCAGGTATGACGAAAAAATTTAAATATTTTTTTAATGTGTATAATATTGATGTCAAAACTTAATAATTATTGAAACTGGATTCTGTAATTATCATCTAATATGTACAAAGCTGTAAGTGGGTTATCGAGTTTAATTGCTCAATCAATCTCGAAAAAATCTTAACATTAAGAGTAACATAGCCCAGAGGTAAATTTTTCAAGCACATCATCGCCCACCACATTGTAATCAAGATATAACTGAGGGACATGTTTCTTAAAAATAATGTACACCAAAGACAGGAGGAGTAAAAGTTGCGAAAATGATTCGGCTAACCTTCAGTGGTTGACATCTCAATATTTATCTTTTATTATCTAGTTATGGTTAAAACTACATGGAGCAAGTTTGAGAGAGCATCGTTATGATGTCTTCTCACCACCTTTCAGTTTTTTAAAATTTTTTGGCTCAAGAAGCCACAAAATTTGAAAATTTTCAACTCGTCAAAAGTCGCCAAAATTCCTCACGACGCTTACCTTTTGCACGTCATCTCTGTAAATGTTCCGTATGGCACTTGAACGGTGAAATAAACAGTAGCAGCACAGCACTGCACTCCACCCGCGCTTACAGTACTTCTTTCACGCGCTGAGAAGACCACCACTATGTGGGTTAGTGCGGTCAGTAGACGTACTGTCACTCGCTTCGGCTGGTGCAAAGAGCTTTGGAGAGAGACACCCCTCCATGGCCGTGTCGGTCAGGGCCTACACCAAAATACGGCGACGATCTTACGAAATTAGGCTAATTAGACATCGCGATTTCAATATTGGCTGTGACGGCGGATCCAAGAAAAGTAACAGTACTGGGAATGATTTTTTGTGAAAGTAAGTGAAGCGTGGCGAAATTGTTTTCGTGCATGCGACGATGTACGAATCACGCAGGCACCTGCTGCTGGCGCAACCACCCGCATTTCCATCCGCTGGAGGGCCAAAATTGGGTCCGTTTTTTCGAAAAATGGCCCTCTGGGCCAAAACGGTGAAATATCTCCTGAGGGATTGGCTAACGGTGTGATATTTCAATTATTGTCAAAATGCGCCTAACTGGAGCGTCAAGACGTAGATCTTTATCGCGATTGGTTAACATGAGTTTGGTAACTGAACATAGATTTATGACATTGTCCTTTGTTTGTTCAATTAGAATAATCTTTTTTCCAATCGGTGTTGTAAGCGCATGTTACTTTAATGTGCTTTCGTTTTCATTTCTTCGTAATATTCGCCGCTGGTGTTAACATAATTTATTGCATTTACTGCCAGTTTTTTCTTTCTTCTTCGGCGTAATTTTTTTTTATTAGTTGAACTCATTTGCTTCTGTTTCTTCCTCTTTTCTATTACTCACTATCATATTTTCCTTTTAGCTTCGAGTTTGATTGAAATGGTATGTTATGTTTGGTACTTAAAATAAACTTGATTCAATTACTGTACGTAGAACTGACATGAATGCCACTCTTGCAAGCTGAACCATTAAGTTCGACAGTATAATTGGCCTCATGAAAAGTATGTTGTTGCAGCAATTTCCAATTCATTATCGAACGGAAATATGCGAAATTTGTGCAAGAGCAAACCTGTCGTTTGATTGATAATCCTTCTCATTTTCTGCGAGACTGTAAATCTCTTATTAACATATTATCACTGGTCGGAATAAATTTGTCACAACGCAACGGTCACTAAAATAATTTATTGTGATTTTATCACATCTGACCAAGGCCGAAACTCCCAGTTGGCACCTATAGTACACGTGGTTGCAACGGTTAAAGGTGAAATATTTTTCGCAGTTGCACAATTAGATTATTTACGACATCGTAATGTCCGAACGGGAACAAAAATGTTCTTTCGCTCGATTTATTGCGCACTTAAGCGCATTTTTCCCATTTTTTTGCCAGATCTTGTCTTTAATCTTTATTTGGCCACGCTGGATGAGTGTGCGAATATTTTCGAAGAAGGGGGCACCGCTCCGACATAACCACACAAAGGAGTTTTTTCGAGAACTTTCTTTGCCGATTCTTGTCTTTTTTATTTAATAATAACATTTAAAATTCTTTATTTGCTAATTTAGGACTTGTTTTGACTTTCTCTCGGTTCTTTGTCCCATTTTGTGCACGCCAAATCAAATAGAAATGTGGAGAACATTCAACGAAAATTCAATGGAAAGACAATGAATTGTTTACAAGAAAAAAATCCCAGTTTTATTCCTGCTTCATCGGAGATCAATCATTTGCTTCCTATTAAACAAGCAAACCCGAACAATGGATAAAACCAATTTCTTAACAGGAAGTCAAGTCAATAAAACAAAAGGATTAAAACTGAATAGGTTAACTCTAACTAGTAATTTCGGTCTAAACCGAGTCTAAATTATATACACAACGTGAGAACTGGACACGGGTAGAACATGATTTTGTTGTTTAAAAATGGTTGCAATTATTATCTAACCATAAGCATTGTTTGTAAATTACTTTCACTTAAAAAAAGCAAATACAAGAAGTTAAAAAAAATTGTTAATAGCTAACATCTGTTGCTTACCGGGTGTCATTAAATTTAAATAACGAACAAGTTAGGAGAGCATGATAGCTTCCAATAAAAACGATTGAGAAACATTTTTCTTTTCAAAGTTGCATTTGGTGCTAATTTAGGCGGGTGTCCTTTACAAGGAAATGACTATTATTAATCTTCCAGATCACAGGTGTGTGATTCACGCTAATTATCCTGCATCAGTAATTATATCTGTTTGATTGATTATTGTGATTATCAGGTGATAATTGTGCGTTTTTAGCTCATCACCTCCTTCGGCGTTTCGTTTGTGAGTGAAACGTCGAATTAAGCGTATTAGCATTACGCAATCGACCCAAAAACCGTCACAATCGCGTCAGTCTCGAATTTTGTCCGTTTTTTCGTCGAAAAAAGCGCACGAAAACGTTGCGTCATGGGCGTGCAGAAAAATTTTGCCGAATCTGTGTCAAAACCGGGTTTTTGCCTATAATTCATAACGCTGTGTGGGTATTTATTATTTAATTTGCAGCGTTGGAATTTGTTTAAATGTCCAGCCAGTATTTAAAAATTTTATCGCCGTTATGTAAGGTTTCGGGCGTAATTGTTATGTCAGTGTTCTCAAATCCCGAAAGTTCGAACTGGTAATTATCAAAAAAAGTGGAGTGTGCCGGTACAGATTTAATAGGGGGTTGGGAATTACACTATCCAATAAAAAATTCCATGGATGTCTTCGATTCGGCCGTTTTATGATTGAACATTAAAGTTATTGATTTATTCGAGCTTACTCAACGTGCCTAAAGTGGCCATCTAATTTTATTATCCAATAAATTAACTGCTCCAACTTTTATTAAAAATAAATGTAGCTTGTACAATAAATAATATTACAAGACTTTTTTTAATTAGCTTAGGAGAAGGTTACGTCTTAATTAGAACATTTAAATGATTGCATTTTTAAATTTTGTTTTTAAAGTTTATTAACAAATACATTTAGCTTCATGGAAATTGCACCACCAAAAACGAGTGAAGCTCTGATTTTTTGTGAAATATTTGTTTACATTAATTTTTATTTATTCCGGATTCTCTTGAAAACTTAATCATTTATATCTTTAAAGTAAACAAATATTTTAACAAAATTTTTCAATTATAACTTTACCCCTTCTTGGCGGTGCAATTTCCATGAAACTGGATTGGATTGAGAGCTCATGCATTCATCTTTTGGAAGTTTTTTCTATACAGACTATATAAAATCTATAAATAATAATACAAAAATCGAAATTGTAAAAAAATCGCAGTATCAAGATAAGTTGAAAACGAAGTGAAACAGTTTTCGTATTTTTCAGATGAATGAAACAGAAAAGGCGTCTCTCTGTCTCTCCACAGACAGAAATGTGAGAGCACAAAGAGAAAAAAATATAATTAATATACAATACTCCAATGACAACAGAGGTTCTTTGAAATATTGTCGCAACAGTAAATTTTGCTCTTCGACAACAAATTCTGATGGCAATAACTGATATTCTTGTTTAATTTCGCAACTCTTGGTCTTTCCAGATCGTGATTGATGTTGGAGCACGATTTGTTTAATCTGAACATGAAGCATCTCAGACACTTGTTATAACAAACTCTGAAATAATTAAAATTTGGATTTGCCAATTTCAATAACAAATACATTATAATTCCCTACAAAAATGTGTTTTCAGAATTTTTGGGGGTTCTCACTTCGTTTAAAGTTAGTTGCAAGGTAAAAGTGTTATTTTTATTGTTTCAAATTAAACAAACAATAAGAGAATATTTAAATTTTCTGTCAACTGATTTATGCAATCGAGATTATATGTGGAGCAGTGTCGGCGTGTAAATTATTAATGTAGCTTTAGTCTAATCGAATTGATTTGAAAAGTTTTTTTGGCAACACCTTCTACAACCTTCCTTTATGTATAATAATCGTAATGTGATAGTCATAAAGTTGTTTAACATCCTAATCATTCTTCAGCGGCGTTGCTGTCAAACGATTTTAACGTAACATACTTTTATAAAAAAAATAAAATAGAGAACATAAAATTAAAATTTCTTTCACTCTACAGATCGCACATTAATAAATAACATTGCTGGAAACATTAAAATTGGTCAACAATAAATTATAATTTTCTCTTCCGATTTGTAAATAGAACGGATGATGGGTGATCATGTAACTAATTTAAATATCTCCATTGGTAGAATGATAGCGATGAATACACCAAGTTTCATCAAAACCGATTCAGCTGCATAAAATCAATTTTGACGTTAACATTTCTTTTTAGACTAAGGTGATCGACTGAGTCTTGGAGGTTAAATCCGCATGCTAAGAGCGTCCGGAGCAAATTAAAATTGTATCTTATCATCTCGTCTCTGCGAGAGGAGTCGATGTCATGTATCATTCGACTGTCAAAATAAATAAATAAAATGACATTTAAGCCGAGTAACCGTAAAAGAATTCTTGCAACATCACCACGTCTGCTGCTTGCCAAATGTTGGCGAAAATGAGGTCTTTGTTTTAATTTAAAAAGGCCAAGTGCATCTATTCAGAATAAATATTAAATTTCGCTAATATTCCGTGGAAAAATATTGTTACAACAATGGAGTTTATGAAATTCTAATGGAATCTAACATTACACCGGCTTATAATTAAGTGCTTACGTCCATATATACGTAAATGTCAATTAGTGCCATCTGTTTTGGTCTGGGTGTACCACAAGGTTTCATTTTGGGGCCATTAACGTTAATTGTAAACTCACCTAGATCTGGCAGATATACTGACCTATCACAATGAAGCTGTGGTTTGAAGAAGTCATGGGTGGATAAGTAACATCTGTGTTTGTTTTTAGGAAAAAAAAGTGTCGTAATCGCATTCTGTTTTTTTTTTTTTTATTTCGAATCTCAAACATGCAGTTAATTATTTTTTGACGTTTGCACTTCGTTGTTTGATTTTATTATTATTTTTCAGTTTCTTCTATCTCCATTTGTTTTCATCAGTTTTCATTCTTATTTATTTGTTTTGTTATAACTAAGGTTTAAATTCAACCGAAAAATTTCAAAAATTTATTAAAATCGAATGAAATCATTTGTTTTCATGAAAAGACCTCACTTTTTTTTAATTTTGAATAAAATTTAAAAAAATTAAATTAAATCAAAATTCTACAAAAAAATTGAAATTGAAAAACTAATGTCTTTTAAAGTGAAATTGAAAGCAATTTTCTATTCACCCCTCAGTGCAAATTTCTTCTAGAAAATCTTGTACTTTTGCTAGAGATAAGATGAGACTCTGTTTCAATATTTCAAAGAAATATTAGAAACTTGGTCTCTCATTTCAGCATTCATTTCTTTTCTTCTTTACTCTTCTGGTTGGTTTTTATTATATTCTCTTCCACTTTCTGGTTCAATTTTTTATTATGAATTATCGTTTTCATAGTGGAATTATTTTTTGTTTTCGCATGACATCTGCTCTCCACTTCTCTTTTTGCAGTTGTCTAAGTTTGTTTCTTTGAGTTTTCGTCCTCGTTTTGATTTTTTTTTTAGTGTTTTTTTTTTCACTTCGCATTCAAGGATTTTAATCACGAAATCCTTATGTTTTGTAAATTTTTTTACAATTTAGTCCTCATTATTTGTAATTGGAACCATAAACAGAGTAAAGTCAAGGTGAATTTGAAAAACGTATTGTGCTTCGTCTACAAAAGAAGAATAAATTCAAACCTCCAACTCTCATGTATCGAAATCGACCGATTCTGAGATATGATTACAAAAACAGACAAGGTCGCATTGCTAGATATCTGATAATTACAGTTCGATTATGCTAAATGGTCACTGAATCAGCACAAATTTCACTGAATTTCATAAATCTGTTTATGATCCAATTACATTTCTAAGTCGTTCTGCATTATTGTTGAATTAACCGGTCAAGATTTGGTGACATTTGATTTTCGGTTTTATCAATTAATTAGTGCTACAGTTACGTACAGTGCCGCCTTGAGAACATTACTATTCAAGGTAATTAGAAAGTGAAACTTTATTTCAATTTTGGACGCATTTCACGTACGAAACGGCGGCCCTGAATGCGAATTCGTCAAAGGAGGATTTTGACCAGGCTGCCAGAGAATGAGGAAACGGAGTCTTTTGCAACACAAAGATCGAGATGCCGGTGGGAAAACAAACAATGCCTCGAGACATTCGGCAATTGGTAATAGTCGTCGAGAGTACCTCCAGTGCTCTTAATTTTGAAACTGACGGATGCGAACGCGTAAAAAATCAAGTGGTCGCTGATATTGCGTAAATGGGCTATTTGACACACTTGATTCTTTAATAATTATTATTAAACAACATTTGAAAATTGCAGTGATAATAAATTTCGTTAGCAATCAAGATAATCTATGGTTATGGTTCTTCCAATTTGTTTACTTTATTGTCAAATGAAGTCGCGACCCATATTTCCGAAGGCTGGTCTATATTTTTTCATGGCCAAATTGTTGAGATTTGATATTTATTTTGCTAATACCGAACACGAATCGAAAGTTTTGCAATTTGGAATGTTCGACTGGTTTTCCAAACAATTGTCAAAAGAGCGATAATTGTGGCAGCCTTCATTTGTTTTAGGAGCCTTCATTGTCATTGCCTGGACAATGAGACGAGTGGGCGTTCTTTCACCGTCGAAAATTTAGTTAAATTAAATTTTTTCAATGATAAGCTTTCGTCAGGAGGTCGCCGAAGGTGTGACTTTTTTACCTTTCATCTAAATTTTCAATTAATTTATCATCCGTTGCTCAAAAATCGTTTTACACGCACAATCTTATCTAGATGCAACCTAAAATAATTTTTTCGCAACACTGGGGGCATTTGACCGAATTAAAGTGAATTAAGCGCAAAGCAAAAGGACCCTGACCCATTTCTTTGCAATAAATGGGTGTGAAATTTTACACCAAAATTTATGAAATCGAGATATTTATCTTTTTTTCCGATATCGAAGGCAGCATCAAGAGCGCCCTGATTATGTCACTCACGCACCTTTTGAATACTCACATCACAAGACGACCGAAAGAATGACCCTGGAATGTGTCGATATTGTTTAAAAAGGTTGTGTAATTAAGCTCCTCATTCTCCGCTAATTCGGTTGGTTAATACCACTTCTTTCGAGAATTAATCATTTTTTCCGCCTGCCGATCCCGAGATACCTATCCCATGCCTTTCTAATGCCCAGCAATAAATTATGACATGTTAAAACAATCAAAACACGATGATTTCACAGACATCAACATATTAAAACAGTCTGAAGGAGAAAGAAAGGAACGAACGTAAAATTTATTCGATGACCAGCGATGACACCTTACTGGAAAAATAACGGAAATAAACCACTTTCTTCTGCAAAGATTCCACGACAGCCTTTCTTCGCCGAAAGGTCAAGTTTAAAACAGCACCATTTTGAATATTTCTGCGGGAAAAATAAACAGTTTTTATTGCAAAATTTTGTATAATTATCTCGGCAAAAAGCGCGACCTTAACATTTCATAAAACACACATTTTTTACGTGGACACATGACGTTCAGAAAACATAAAAAAGCGAGAAACTACGCAGACGTGTCGCACAATGAGGGTCAAACAGCAGTTTGGTCGCTCATCCGATTCTGCAATTTGTAATTCTTTTCGCCGTTAAAATACTTGACACTTCTGTAGTGGACCAAGCGGCTGTTGACAACACCACGCCGCGTTCCTGCGACATGACGACAGTCATAGCCATAAGAATTTTGAAATACTAGCGAAGTCAGAGTGGTATTTCTAATTATTTTCTCGCGAGATTGTTCATTTCAAAGGTGTAACATTGGAGATATCGATGGTGCATCAAGCGACGAACCTTCCAGTGGGCCACCGCACAAAATAATTTTTTCGCGACGTTGTTGCAACACCACGGAGGTAAATTATCCGCCACAGGAACCCCAGATCGTTCACGAATTCATGGTTGTTGAGAAAATAATCGACACGGGCACGATTTCGGCTTATCGCTGCCGTTAAGATCGAATGGTTGGACATGGCGCAACAGGGGCTGGGTGCGCTTTTGTGAAACAGTCGGAACAGGTCTTAGAAAAGAAAAAAACGAACGAAAGAGTTGAATAAACGGATTTTCTGCATGTTAATATATAGGTCGTCGCAGTGCCCCGCTGAGGTGCGTGTCCTTGTCGCCGACTCTGTCACATTCCGAGCGAGATACACAAACGCAGCTTTCGATATCGCCCAGGATAATTGACAGGCAGGAGAGCGTCGCGATTGTGCGAAATGAATTTTAAACGGAGTATTCGCTTCTTCTCGCTGCGATTTTTAACGATTCTCCTACTTTCTAGTGCGGTACTTGTTCGATTAAGTCTAGTTGCAGAAATACGTTGATAAAGAAGTGGAAAAAGTTGCGTCGGAGAAAGTAGGAGTGTATAAAGTGTGGTCGTAATAAAAACGATTTTTTTCGTGTAGGCCACGATTTCAGTCTGGATTATAATTTATCCGATATGTAAATTTTATAATCTGGTACACCACACATTCCTGTTAAGTGTACGATTAGAAATTTATATGCTAAATCGGTAAAATGGGACTTCCACATTTACACTTTTATAGTCTCGGTTAAGATTTATCGAATCCCTGCAGCACACAATTTTCGAAATATGAGCATTAGATCTAGTCCAATTAGTTGCTAATTANNAGGGTCAGCATTGTCGACGGTACTTATAAGTATCGTCTTCAATGATTTTTTTCCGAAAAATGAAAAGAGAGAAAGCTCCAAGGAAATTGTTTCAGGATGAGATAGTTGCATCAAATGAACAGCAATTAACAGCCACATTTCTGAAAAAATACAGTTTCCATATTCGAAATGTCAGCAACGATTTATGCTTCGTCTATTACGAACTCAAACCAGGTTTAAACAATTTTGGAAAATAAAAGATTGTGGAGGAGAGAAACTTTCGAATAAACGAGTTCGTTCGAAATCAAATTAAGTAAAGTTTCTTGGCCTCTCTAAATATTTTAATTTTGTTTTGTTTCTCGTCAATGCCTTGACTAATTGCACTTGAACATTGCCCAATAAATATTTTTCCCCACCGATGGAGGTCAAAGCCACAAAACTTTGTATAATTAATTAAAATTAATTAAATGTATGTTCGATTAGGCAACGTAGAAATCAATCAAGTGATAAAAATGAAGGTAATTACTGTTTTATTTTTCTTTAATTAATTTTGATGTCAATTCTAACATAATTAAATTTGTATGTAATATTTAGTTGATCTTGTAATAAGTTAACCTTTTCTTCGTTAACTCCAGTTGGATCTGATATCATGCAGTCGTAAATAAAAACGTTACAAGGCGCTCTTTTCACTAAGACACTCTGTATACTCAAAGGATGGAAAAACAGATTTTGATAAGAGTTCAAATGTTAATTGAAGCTCTTTTATACAAAATTGTTTTGTTTTTTTAATTTTAGCTATTTATAGCGCATGCGTAAAATTTACTTACTTAATTAATTTAATCAAAAGTTAATTTTTTAAATCTGTGTTGACTCTATTCGATGTCTACAATTTTGGAAATTACTTAATTATCTCAAATTTCACCAAACTGAAAGATGCATATAACAAAACACACAATGATATCAATTCAGCGATCAAGATATTTAAAGGATACAAAACTCGAGAGAGCGAAGGACAATTGAAGAGAGTAGATAGAAAGAAAAAATAGGTAAAAGAACATACAGAAAACAAGAGAAAATTAATTACAAAGATTTGTTTTTATGAATTTTTCCATAATGTTTTTGTTTTGTAATTACGTATTTAATTAAAAATTTTTGACCATTTTATGGAGAATTTTAAAACCTCCTGCACACAAGTGATGGCCAAACGGTGTCACATGACGTGAAATCTCAGTAATTTCACATGAATGCAGCATGTTTTATCTAAATGAACTTCTCTCATGAAAAATATGTACGTCATGTGATATCACTAACATGAGTGAAACTTGCGAAATTTCAATATAGCATGCATCTACAGCATCATCCTTAAAAGCTAATACATCAAAACAGCAGATAAATGACATCAAAAAATTAAAACACATTAAAGCCAAGTACTCACAATCACGTAAACTTAACCTAAATATCAATTAAATCTCTTGGGATTTTAATCACGCTCTCGAAGGCATTACGTATTGCACATTATGTAAGCGAGTGAAATAGGTTTTGTTTAATCTTCCGAAACAATAAACTATTTGCTGAATCACCGAGTATACTAGCAAAAATAAAGTTATAAATCAACATTATTAAGAAGTCATGCCAGTAAAAATCGAACAGAATGTTGCTTATGTCATTCACGCGGACCAAATGTTAGAAGTCAAAAATCCCTTTCACGTCTAGATTCGGCGTAATCGTTGCAAGTTTACGAATCAGAAAAAAAATTGGATGCGAGAGGGTGACGGCGGCGAAAGCCCGACCAGTTTTCCAGTTTGACAATGACAAAGCTCAGAATGTCACATTCTCTTTTTTAATTCCTAACAACAACAAAAACTTGTGACGACTTTTACTTTATGCTTGTTTATGCGCGGACATCGATGAATCACTCAATTTCTGTTTTATTTTACATGAGAAGTTGACATTTCAGCAATCGACACAGTTTCCTTTGTGGTATGTACTTTTCCGGATGGACTACGAATCCGAAAAATCGATTGGGACATTTATTCTTCGCGAGGCTTACGAAATTCGTCCTGCTGGTCAACGTGGGCGCTTCTAACAGGGTCCATTCGTCTAAATATCGCAACGTTTTGTATAAATTTGGTTAATTACTTTTTTATGAAACGATTTCTGAGATAATCGATTAACAAATCGTGTGTTGAACTTAATTAGATTAGCGCTGCGGAGAATCGACCAGGCGAAAAAAGCGTCCAGGAAGCGTTCGAATCGAGATCGTTTTTAGCAGTTATTCTCGAAAAAAAATCAATAATAATTAAAATGATGTCCTTGCTTTCGAAAACTTAATGTGAGGTCCACCTAGTTGTAGATGCTGTCGATTGTTTTCGTTTACATGTGTGCTTGTGCTCGATATTATTTCACAATAGTTCGGTTATTGAATTTTAGTTTCAGGATGTGAAGGACCACGCCTGCCGGATTTTCAATGCGTCAAGCCAAAGACAAAGAAGGTTGATCTCTTACAGTTTACGGATTCTTGGTTGGACCAATTTTATACATATTTATAAGGGTGAAGAATCGTATCTTTCGATAATTATGATTTCGCATTCCTTTAATTTTCAGAATTTTTATATAATTAGGTCATTAAATTCACTATTTTATCAAATTTATTCTTCCATGAAATTCATTGATTCTGAAAAGCAATGCATAATTTCAAAAAAAAAAAAACAAGCCAAGTTTGTGTCGTGATTGCTCATTGAAATCACCACTTCGCACCAAAAAATCAATTTTTTTGTAATTTTGATCTTGATTTAAGAATCAAACATAAAAAGAAGAATTTTGGAAATGTGTGCTTTCTTTCAGGCGGAACTGACATTTGAAAGCTCCCCAAAAACCGAATTTCCAAGTTGCTTCTCCCATCGAGACTCATGCAACATTTCCTGCTTTAGATTTATGTCACATTCTCTCAAAACACATATTTCAAAATTATGTTAAGATTTATGTAATTATTCCGCGTCCACGGTCTAAAATGACATCATCAAAATATTACGATGTGGCCGGCGCACAGTTTCAAAAACCACACCTCTCATTCATCTGTTTAAAATTCATCCATTTTTAATTCGAACCGTTCATTTCAATAAAAGGTTACCAAATTTAAAACTCAACCTTCACGTCTGCACAGCAAATCGATCGTTGATAATAATAATAGAGAAATCTTTTAATAACAAATACGACAGGTGGAGGTAGATAATCATACATCTTGAAAAGATTTGGTAATTTATAACGCAGATGCAAGGACAGCGTGCTTTGTTTCTGGCCCTTCTATTACGCCTGAAATTTCGCTTAATCATGCGAATTCGTTATTAAAATTAATTAAATTGCAATTTGCATATCCTTTCCGAATTAAATTTGAATGACATTGAACTGCTTTTGCGTTCTTCCGCCTGAAAATTACCTAATTTCGGTTTTTTCGATGCTTCAAGCAAATTGGTTACATTTATGCGAACGTGATGCCTATTGACAAATAGTGAACATCTTTCTCGCCAAAATTCCATCAATTTGTTAGAATTAGAGTAATAATTAATAACCGTTCCACCTACGCTAAGGCGGAATTGTCAAAATCACCGGTTGCGACATAAAAATTTCATTAATGAGGAATTTATAACATCTTTTACATCAAAAGTGTGACCAATTAAGTCAAAAATTTCGAATTTGCCCACGCTTCCTTGAAATAATGCCAGTGTGCAGCTTCCTTAAATATTTCTAATCACAATTTTTTCCCGGCAATTTCCGTTTCCGTGCAATTTTGTTGTTGTTTGCGTTAGTGAACGTTCCCATTCGTTTTTAATTTGATTTGCACACCGCTAATGAGCGTTTCGAGAATACATTCTTTCTGCATTTAAAAATGATAAAATTTCTGCAATGCCGTCACGTCAAAATTCCAGCCGTTTTCGCGCCTCTTAAACCGAATTATGTCCATCTATTTCAATAAAATGACACGCCAGCATTTATTGCCGTAACTAACGTCGTTCAGAAATAACGCAAACTTGAAATTATTGCGCAGCAAGTTAATTAAAATTTTAATTAATCACTTATTTGTAAACCGTTTCTTTATTTAATCCTGTTAATGCGTCTCCAGCTCCTTCGCTTGGTAAGAGTTACATGTCTATTGCATTTAAAAAAATCCTGTTGACAAACCTACAAACTTGTATGATTAATGTAGCTTGTTAATTTTTTCTAATTTCGTTATATATTTTCGTTACTTCACTTAAAATTTATTGATGATTGGTTTTTAATTAAAAATTATGAGATTCGTATGCGAATAAAGCAACGTTATTAATTACGAACTGGTCGAGCTGTTCAGTCGCAAGTATAATGTGCAGAAATATCGAATTTTATGGCCGTCAAATTACAAAAAATGCCAGTAAGGTGGACCAATCGCACTTCCAGCGACACCACGAATTGGAATAAAAAATCAGATAAATGCATTAAGAGAATTAGAAATGATATTAAATATGAAATTAAAATTAAATGCAATTTTGTTTGAGAATTAGAATTCTTCTTTCACTTAAAGGTAATAATTATTATTAATGTGAGAACCTTTTAAATGTTTAAATGTTTCTTTTCAAATTGAAGTTTTTACGGTTTCCAATTACTTTGAAATTTTCTCTATTTTATTATTCTCCAGAAACACCACTTTCTTTGTTGTTTTTCTGTTAAATGAGTGTCAATTACTTTCTTCTTTATTATTTGTTGATTTCGTAAAATATAAACATTTCCACGATGTCTGTTTCTTCATTTCTTGGTCCTTTCTTACATTTCTTTATTTTCCAGTTGTCTGTGTTCAGTATTAGATATTTTAATATTCTCTTGTTTATAAATATGTCTCTTCCGTGTTATTTTAGCGTGAATTAATATTTTCTTCAATATTTCTTCTCTTTCTTCTATCTTCTGTGTACTTGGATTTCTGATGGTTATATTTATGTTCTTATTCTTATGTTGCTTTCATCTGCTCATCGTCTAATACTTTCATCATTTGTGTTTTTCTCGTTTTTTCGTGATATTAAGCAATATTATTAGTTTCGATATTTTTGTTCTTTACTTCTACTTTTTACGTACTCCATGTTTCTGACTCTACTTATACAGCTTCCAGTTCTCTCTGTTTTTGACACTCTGACACCTTTCTTAGTGTCATCTTCGTTTCTTCTTTTGGTAATATTCATAATAATTCATCAGGGTTTATTTTGTGTCATTCCTTAGATCCTCGAATGTATGTTAAAAAAAATTCCATTTCTACCTTTTCTTTGGCATGGCTACATTTTGACATTACTTTATTTTTATTTTGTTGTTTTTATTCACTTGAGTCCTTATTTGTTTTTTATAATCTCCATAATTTCTTAAATTCTCATTCACAGTAGTTTTTAAAGTTGACTTCTTTTCTTTTCTTTCCAAGAAGACCTCTCATTACCTTCAATGTTTACTTTTTTCTCCTTTTATCTTATTTCTGTTGTTTTCCTTTGTACAATTAATTCTTCCAAGTAAAATCAGTGTCCAAGGGAAAGGTATTTACCACAACATGAAAGATTAGAAGAGACGAAATGAGATAAATCAAGATAAATAGAAAATTTTATGAAGATTGGATTTTTACTGGAACAAGTCAGAAAAAAAAGAGCAACACAAATCCCTTGCTGACTAAAGTAATTAAAAAGATAAAAAGACTTCTAATGGAGTAGAGTGGACAAAAGAGTGAAAGAAGAGAAATATTCTTAATACATTTTTCAAATGAACAATAGACTAAGAACATGAGAAAAGTAACAATGAAAACAACAAAAACAACACTATAAATATGGTGTACTGAAAATAAAGTTGGTTTGGTGATGCGAGAGACAAGAAAAAGTGGGAAATTTATCTAAGTCGGAGCTTTCAATTTATAGAAGTGCATACCGAAGGATATGGTAATTGACAGAAAACTGGAAAAAGAGTTTCAAAATTTGAAAAAAAAAAATGAAAGCCGTAATTTACATCTAATCTTCAAATACCTTCGATTTGTTCTCTTTCACCGGAGAGTCTGTTTCACAGAACAACTAGGATCTTAATTAGTATCATGGAAAATCCAACAATTATTTCACACCTCCGACAACCTCTCAACAGATAACTAATTTCCTAGATTTGGCTGAACATTCACCGAAATACTTGCCTCCACTGTTGCATAACTGTAAAGATTTTTCCCAAATTTCGACGCCACAAACAGGTCGGGTTTGAATCTCAGACTCCATCGTTACTTACCAACATATCTCAGATTCATGCACCATGAAACAGTTGCAACGGCCGGCGTCCTCAAGCCTGGTACATCAACGTCATGAATTAGTATAGTAATTATAGTAATTAGCACCACAAACCTCTCAAGTTTTCAACATCCGCAATCGAAATGGGCCACTAATTAATTAAAAAAAGCCGTTTTAAATTCACCAGTCTTACCGCCTTTAAAGGATTCTAATTAATCGTCTGTGTAAGTGGAGGGGGTTTAATCAGATACTTTTAGTGACTTGTCATCGATAAATAATTATTATACTGAAAATCACTTTCATCGACACGCAGACCGTAAATCCTTTTCACAATTGCCCGGCACGTGTGTCTTTCATCATCGACAACATTTCCTACTACAAGAAATCGATCATTAGATAAACTGTCGTTTAAAATTTATATGTTTATTTTCATTGCCGATCAAACGAAGTATTCCTTAAAACGCGGCTTTATGTAACGTTCAGTAACATTTAAGAGATTGCGCGATATCTCGTTATTTTATAATGTATGTGGCATGTAATGATCGACAAAAAATGTTTGTTATAATAAATCGATTTTATATAATATCCATATATTATAATCAAAAACTAAATTTAATACGTAAAAAGTCTCTAGATAAATCATACTCTATAACGGCGGGTTAGCTAATTTAGAAATATATCATTTCAAATGAACCTTCCTCTAAATATAATTGGTTAGCTCGAAGCGTTAACATCATCAGATTAGGATAATTACTGCATCCAAAAAATTGATGCTGCAGAGAACTTATCTTATTGCATCAACCAGTCCGAGACAATTATTAAATTATTTGTTGTATCTTATTGATACATTTATATCAAAAAGAGCAGGAATTGCATCCTATATAAACTCACTTTACATAATTGTAAGAAAATGTCGTAATGCATTAACGATGCAGAAGCAGTACAGGATAATCGATAGTGAAAGGATTAACCAATGCAATAAATTTGTTGGTATCTAGTATACAATGACATACGGGTAAAATATGGTTAATGTACTCATAAAAGTAGAAAACGCCTCCAGAAACAGCTAACTGCCTTTCAAAAAGTCGCGTGGAGGAAAAATGTGAAAAAATTATAACCACTTCAAGGTCTTCTCCATATTTGGTTTTTCTTCCCATCGGTACCATTTTATAATTCTGTTTCTGCTTCTTTCCTTTCCCTCACTTGCTTTTAATTTATGACAAATTTGAAATTACATTTTTCGACTTAAATTATAAAACTTAATTAACGAACTGTCAAAAGGGGTTACTTTGCCCCCAATTTCCCTCAATTTCCTTTTCATGCCTCCAACGACTGCTCGCCAGAAAAAGTGTAGCTTTCTCTATCTTTTGTCTTCTTTCAGCGATTTGTAACGCTCGCCCCTTAGTCGAAGGATTTTTCTTTTTGTGATGGTGACCTTGAAAACTTCGAAATAAAGTGACTGTTATATATATTTACTTCACAATCTTCTGAGAATTAAGAATTAAAAATGTAGAAAGTAATATCAACGATCAGGGCGTGATAGCTCTGACAAAACTGATTTAAATGAGTTAAAACTAAGACGGGTAATAAAATTTTTAATGGGTTTTATGTAAAGCCAGTACATTCTACATTTACAGCCA
>QDEB01120602.1:0-10320 GCA_004193795.1 Asbolus verrucosus | reverse complement strand
CAACCCGTGTAGATAATAATAATGAACTTCCATATCCAATGTTTCCTAGGAATTGTGCAACGAACAGTTCAAAACTGAAAACAATGAAGCAAAAAATGTGAATTTTATTAGACAAGAAAGTTGGTTCTATTAGATTTTACGACCTTGGGGGATAATGACTCACTAGTAACTGATGCAATTCATACAAATTTAATAATAATGCCAACTTCTTAAATAATTTAATGATATACGTTACTCGTTTTTTTCACGGTAGGTATCCAAACACTGCATTATGTTTTTCCCCAAATTGGAGTAACAGATCCAATAGGATTTAATCTCAACATTATCAATATTGATTTAACCCGAATTATCAAGTGAACATAAACTGGTATTGTTTGCAATCAAATGCGATGATTCTGAGGATTCGAATTCAAATTGTAGGCGGTGAGTCGCTCGCTAAAAAACAGGTACTCAATTAAACGGTTCACAATAACTGCAGCTTTGAAGCTGCAATAATTAATATGTAATATAATTATATTAAACGTGAGTGGTTATAAAGCGAAATACGAGTATAATACATAGGTAATATGTGATAAGCAATTCTATGGCAAAAACATAAATGCAGGTGTGGCCCTTGTTGTAACATATTTAAATAATACAAAAAACATAGCATGGGCACGACCACGTCAAAAATATTTCAAAAAAAAGTGTATCAACACTCAATTTCCCACCACTGATCAGTGTGATAGCCCATAAACAAGTGTACCACAGAAAAAGTAGCGCAGCTCGCAGGACGAATTATGCAAAGCACCAATAAAATCAATTAAAATTTTCGCAAAATCGCAAGGAATATGGTTACTGATTGAGATAGAAGTTGTTTGAGCTAGTGCCCAAAAAACTTACCTTCAGATAATTCTAGATCTAGTTCTGCCAATTTCTCTCGCACATCCTCCGGCAGTTTGGAAATGTCTATGTTTAGGTCCCCCATGTCTTTAAAAAAAATGTAACTTTTCACATAAACAATACAAAAACACTCTTTCATTACACCACACTTGCCATTGCTTCGCTTTACTTCTACCATTTTAGAAATTTTGATAAGCCGATAAAGTAAACTGCGAATTTACAGCGGGCAGTTTGACAGCTGCAAAGATCCTGCCGAAGAAGGTTTGAGTGCAAAATGTAGAACTTTATTTTTATTTCATTTTTTAAATATCAATAGTTAACAAATTTTAATTTTTACTACTAAGTTTAAAGTATGTCATCAATCATTATCCATTTTTCACTTTCATTTCATTTTGTACTTGTGTAGTTTACCTTCTGCACAGCAGATAGCGCAATGTTACAAGTGTTTACCAGTTATTTTTCCAGTATTATCATTTATTAATTGTAAATTTGGAAAGTACAGTAATTTAAAGATTACATTTATTTATAATAGCGCAGTTAATCAACAAACTAGGCAAAAACCATGATTTGAATAATCCAAAGGAAGTATTGTATTCGATAAAATTTAAGGATGATATAATTTTTGCCATGTTTATTATTTGGGTCAGAAGACGTGTTTCATTAGTGGAATAATAAAGCAACAATCTGTTTATTCTAGGTGCACAATTAAGTAAACATTTATAAATGGTACAAAAGAGAAGAATAAAGCACAATTATAAATAAATATAAAAAATATCATCATGTTAAAAGTCCAGATATTTCTGAACAATTTGTCTTCACAATTTCGTCGCGTAGTTTTTTAAGATGTGTGGATTCTTTATTCAGCTTGCTGACCTGCTGTGTCAAAGAAATTGACAGCGTAAAGTTTTTTATTTCCCACTCTGCTTTTTGAAGTTGTTCGAACGGAAAGGCATCAAGTATGAATCCATAATTTATTAATGTTTTTCTTTTATTTTTAATTACTTCCACAGTGTCCTGAAACCATTAACAGCACTATATTCATTTTTTTTAATAAATAGAATTATACTTACATAAAGTTTTGATTTCTTAAGCATTTCTTTTTCTTCTTTAGTGAAATCAATTTTCATTTTATTTTCCAGATTTTGGATTTCTTCTTTAATTATGTTATTAAGTTTTATCGACTCGTAATTGACGGTCCTATTAAAATCATTATCTATAAAAACGTTTTCGTAAATTCAGAAGCTCCTTATTCATTACACCCAAATCATCTTCTACTTCTGAGAAAATTTTATTAACTTCTTCACTTTGTCTCACAATTTCGTCACTTATTTTTTTGTTCTAAGCTGAAATTTTTTTTTAAATGTTAACTAATCAGAAATCATGAACCATACGAAAGCACCTTCTAAAAGTTGCTTAAGAATGTCTGCATTTTTTTAAAAATAATTTAAAGTAGAATTCATTTCTCTCTCTTTCATTCAAGTAATATTCCAATACATTATCAGGAATTTGAAGTTGCTCAAAATTATTTTTTTTATTGTTTCTTTGGAAGTTTAATTTTTTATTAATTTTTGTTGTTTTAGATCTAACGTCATCGAGATTTTTTATAATTGTGTTGTAGTTACTTGATACACTATTAACTATACGTTCAAATTTCATAAATTCGTCTTTTGCAACTTCACAAGTTTGCTAAATATTCTGCTTAAAATCAACAAATTCCTTGAACTTGTTATATTTTCTTTTGACTTCGATTAGTATATTATTGAGATCTCTACCAGCTGTACTAATCTCTGAAATATTTGAGAGTTTTTCCCGCATCAAATTCGCAATATCTTGTTTGTTCGTTAAAGCTATTTGGCATTGATTTAATGTTTTATTGTAATCTACTTGTTTTCCCATAATTTTCCGCGGTTCATTTGCTATCTTGTCTACTTCTTTAATATATCTTTTGACATGCACCATATTGACAGGCATAGGAATTTTAGCTGAAGAAGCTGTCATCGAAATTTTTTATAAGCGCAAACAAATTTTTGTGAGCGGTGTTTACACTTTGATAACACTTATCTTTGTCACAAGTAGTACTATCCATTACACCTATAAATTAATAAATGTATAACTACTTATTAACAAAAAATTCGAACATACCACTCATAGAACAGCAGATACTAAGAAGGAAAATTAACAAAATGTTCAGTTTTCTCATAGTTAGCTTTATATCTTACATTAGATATAGTTTCTATCTCTAAAACGTTTTTAATCTATTGATAAGGATTTAATGTAAACACACATTTGAATAAGTGCAACGTTACGCATGTACCAAAATGAAAATTTATTGTTTTGGAATTATACACAATATTTACAAAAATGAATTGAGTGTACTTAACATCTTCATAGTACACAAAATATGGCAGTGATAAAACAATGTGAGAAAATGTTTAAATCAAATTAATTTTTATGCACTAAGTAATAATAGTCTTAAAGTTAAAATTGTAATTGAATCTTTGGTATTAAAAACTATGAAAAATATAATATCAATAAAATAATAATCTAAGAAAGGATAATAATTATTTTAATGATTAGGGTTCAAATTCAACTCTCTTGAAGCAGTCGTTAGGAAGCGCTTTAGCAATTTGTTCGACTTGTTCCACTTCTTTTTGAAGTTGTCCTGTTTTCATTTTATATGAGTTGATCATGTCACTTTGAGATTTTTATTGTCTTTGAAATTCGCCCAATTTTTCTTCTAATTTTGCCCCGTTAACCCTCCTTTCGACGTTTTGAAGTTCATTTTCTAACCTCTCTAACTCCCTTTCATCAATATAACTCAACTGTTCCAACTCATTAATAATGGTTTGTATATCGCCACGTAAATCATCAACTTTTGTAGATGCATCTTGTGTTTCTTTACCAGCACGTCCAACCTAAAATAGATCAATAATTTCAATCGGTTTCCGTCAAATACAAACAGTACTTACTATTTCTTTGGCTTGATGTATCAGTGTGTCATTCGATCTGGTCTGATCGATTAAAGTCTTCAGATCATACTCTGTAACTTGCACTCTTTCAGCCTTGAGCTCCGCTTCGGCATTTAAACCAGTGGCATTGTTTCAAAGCACCATTGCATCATTTTTAATGTTTTCAGCATTGGCGGAGACGTTTTTCGCCAAGCTCTTGGTATTTAAAGCCATTTCTAAAGCAACACTCGTACGCTCCTTGATTTCTGAAAGAGTTTTTTGTGCGTTGTTTGTTTTATCCAGAGCTTCAGTTATGATGTCTTCAATGTTATCGAATTTTTTGAGAGCTCCTTCTGCGGCGTTTTTACTATCTTTCACTTTTTTGTTGAACTCTACAGTAATTTAATATTAGTGTTTTGTCACAAAATATATGACAAAAACTAACCTGATAAGAGTTTATACGTTTCTTTGGTTGAATTCAATATTTGGTCCCCCACTTTAACAGCAGCTTCTGCTTGAGTTTTATACAGATGTATCTCTTGCAACAAATCATTAGTCTCGTCCTGCTGGTCCATACCTCTTGATAGTTGATACTGTCCTTCAGATACCTGCTCTTGTATTATAGTAATTAAAAACTCGTTCTCCAAAAGGACTTCATCAGTTTCATTTCTTAGTTTTTGGGCATCAGCTCTAATACGTTCAGCTTCAGCTTTGAGTTGTAGAATATCAATTTCGGGAATAACTAAGTTGTTTACTTCATTTAATAAAGCTAAAGCATTCTTCTTCGCGTCTCGAGCCTTATCGCTAACTTCCTTGGTTCATTCTTTGGTTTTGTTAAGTTTAATTTCTATATTCATAAGTTCGCTTCTAATTTGCCTTTCTTCGTCGCTTATATTGTTTTGTTTGGTAATTGCATTTTTCGCGATTTCGTAAGCTTTAATCGATTTATTTTTTGCGTCATTTGTTTTCTCTGTTATCGAATCGGCATCTTTGTCAAATTTTTCGGCAAGTTCACGAGCCTCATGCGCAATTTGAGTCATCTTATCTGACTGTTGGCTAACGATTTGTGCACTTTCCTCCTTTGTACGTCCAGATTCTCAAAAGCTTCGTTCAGTTTTTCTTCAGTTTCTTCTATAATTTCATCGGTGATTTCAATATTCTGTTCTGCAATGTTGGACTTTTCGTTAGCCAGATAAACATTCTCATCAATTGCTGAAAGGGTTCTAAATATCTCTTTTTCCCTGTTTCGGATATCTTGGACTTGTTGGATTATGATGTTCTCTCTTGTTGCATTTTTAACTTTTTCGTGGAACAAGTTTATGTCGTTTTGAAGTTTTGCCAATTCACTGGGGAATTCGTCATCGTCAATAACTGTTGGACGTCTTTCGATTTCGTCAAGAATTTCTCCAAGTCTAGCAAGTTGATCTTGATGGCTTCTTGATGCATCTTGAACTAGATTGTAACAATCAGGGCAATCTACATAACCACGTTGCCTGTCAAATTTGTTTTCTTTGCATCGATCGCATCTACGTCCTTCGACATTATCTAAACAAGGACAGTGTCCAGAAGCGTCACATTGGAGATCTTTGGAACCGATTTCGTCGCAGTCGCACTCTTTGCAACCTTCAGATGAAAATCCATATTTTCGAACTTCGCAGTGGTCACATCTCATACTAGAATAACATAAAAAATATTAAAAAATTGTATCACATGAATTTATAAAATCAAATTTACCTAGTAACTCCTGGTCTGCAGAAGCATTGCCCAGTACAAACATCACAGGTCTGATTGTATGAACCTATCGGATTACAGTGACAAGATTGGCATCCTTCTCCGCTTGCTAGGTTATAAAAACCATCTTCACAGTGAGCACAATTTCTGCCAACAACGTAAGGCTTGCAATGACAAGAACCTGTTATTCGATGCACGCAAGGGAACCTCCTTCACTGGATTTAGTACCAACTGAATAACATTCACACAACTGACAATCCCCTTTTGGCAAAGCCACTCAATTTCCATAGTATCCTATGAGATAACTTGTTAAATAAAATTGTATTTTAGTAATATTTATCTACCTGGTAAGCACACTTCACATTTAGGTCCACCAGTATTATGAATGCATTTCAAACATTCACCAGTGGTTGTGTTGCAATTTCCGATGCCATTGGGATCTATATTTAAATTGCAGTCACACTGTGTGCATGCGGTGACTGGTCCAAATCGTCCATAAGGATCTCCGAAGTATCCGTCGGCGCAGGAATCACACTTATGCCCAGTGTAACCGAGCGGACATTCCGTACTCATAATGATTTCTTCATTAACCTGAATGCAAGCTCCTCCATTGGGACATGCGCATGGTTGGCAGTCCAGTTCCCCCGAGAGCATTTCCATAATAACCTCTTGCGCACAGTTCACAATTATCACCAGCTATATTATGTCGACAAATACATCTCCCAGTTTCAGAATCGCATATATCTGCATGTTTATTGCAATCGTAAGGTATACAAGGCATGAAGATTCACAAATCTGACCAACGTAACCATCAAGACATTCACAATTTTCAACCCATAGAGCAGGCTTGCCCGCCACTCCTCTAGAAGCGCTTTATAGTTGGACATCATCTAAGAAGCCTATACTCCTGGGAGCGTAAGTTGCTCTGATTTTAAGCGCGGTTAAGTTGGTTAAAATCGACACGAAAGCTCTAGCAAGTAGTCTAGGTTGCCAATCATAATTTGAATGTTCGTATAAGCAGAAACTGTACTCTTGTTTCTGAAATAAGTAAAAATTGATACAAACAGATAGGATGAAAGTACGGAACAAGTCATACCACAGCAGTAGAAATTTTGTTCTGTTGGGCAAAAATGTGTTTGTGACGGAAGCACCGCCTCCTTCCAGGATTACGTCTGTTGCTGTAGGTATCGATCTGTCATAATCATCAGTAGGAAGGCTGAATTGTAGCAGATGATCATACTAAGCTCTTTGGTCGCCCAAGTAACGTTCAGGTGCCAAAAAGTAGATCGCTTCATCACCCCCAGCAGTTACGCTTATGCTGTGAACTAGAGGAGCATACTCGATTTCGACGTTTCTCTTGTACTCGTCTTCGGCTCTCCATCTTTCACGACTTTTGGAAAAACCTGATTCTATACGCGATTTGGAATACACTCTGGCTGACATGCATTGTGAGGAATGTTCGTAACAGAAGCATGGAGTGCATCCGAACTCGTTTTCCAAATCCAGATTGAAGAATCCAGGTTTACACTCACGACACCTCTTTCCTTCAACGTTCTCTTTACAGTAGCAAGTCCCCGTGTAGGGATCACATTTGGGATCCGGGTTCGGAACATCCGCAATTTTTGCAACCGTGCGGACTGAAATCGTAATGGTTCAATGCGCATCTGTCGCATTTGTCGCCTGTTACTTCAGGTTTGCACTGACATTTGCCCTCTGAGTTGCACTATAGACTTTTCGACCCTATTTCGTTACAGTCACAGGCTATACAGTAGCCATCTTCACGCATGTAGTATTTTTCACCCTCACATCCCGATTCGCTGTGCAGTCCAGGCAGTGACCTCCGTGTCCTATTAATCTGTATAATTCTTCGTCGTAAAAGCATCGGTTGAAGAAGCCGTTGCAGTTGCGCTCTGTAAAATAAATCAGATTTATCTCCAAGATGGTATAATAGAGCAATTTAACGTAATCTTCCCGGATAATAGAGTAAAATGTGGATAGTTGCCCCATTTAAGCAAAATATTAGTTTTTATTTTGCAAAGAAACGTTATGACGTTTACATTGATATAAAATGTAATATTATAGTTTTTACTTCAATTTAAAAAATATAAAACAATTTCAAATGCTTATCTGTAAAAAAATTGTTTTAAAATAATTGTTGCATTCGAGGATAGATACCCTTTAGATGGGATTTATGCCTCACAAAGGAGGATTGATGCCCTAGTCCGGTGGGAGGATAGATGCATCTGAATTAATATATTTTGCCATTTTATTGAAACACAAAAAATCAATAAAAAAATATTAATTCGAAAAAATAACAACAAAAAAGATATATAATTTTAAAATATAGAATACAAAAAAATCACAAAATTTGTATGAACCAACTACATATTTTCAAATTTTGTTAAACGTTTTACAGATGAAACTCTTTTAGCTTTAGTCTGTGAATCGCCGCAATAATTGCAGTGTTCATCATACACGGTTCATCATACACAATGGTCATGCAACCATTGTGAACACTCAACGCATTTAATCCAATCGCAAATATCCTTGGACAAATAATATACTTCCTTACACTCTGCACACATTTCGCTATCTTCGACTGATGTTTTTTGTTTTCTTGTTCTTGGTTTTGATTGATTATTGCCGTATTTTTTGTTTAATATTTTGGCTGATTGTTTTTTTTTTTTATTATTTTGTGGTTGGTGTTTTTGGGATAGGGACAACCTCGAATAAAATCTTTGAAGGAGAGTCATCTTGGTTTTTATTTGTACAATACTTTTGTGAAGTTGATTCTTGATGGTCCAAATATTTTGAGCATGTAGGTTCTTCATTGCCAAGAAAGTTTTGTTTTGTGTTGTTTATTTTTTCTTTCTTTCCAGTTAGTCCTTTTCCCTCATTCCCTTGATTCTGAGTTATAGCGACCACTTCATGAATGACAATGTTCTTATCACAGTTTCCACTGCTGTTTTCATTAGAGCTATTACCGTCTACCATAAAAATATAATTTTCGTCATTCTCTAGAAATTCCATAGAAACTGTTGGAGTTTCATCTCTAGATACAGGTTGCGAATTTTGATTTTGATTATTCTTGGTATTTGTGGCTGACATGTCATATATTGAGTAAAAATAATCGGGAATTGCATCTCTCTTGAAAGGGTAAATACCTGTCGCAGCAAAACCGGAAATTGCATTAGATGCTGTGGCAGCTCGACTCCAAGCAGCACCGATTAACTTACCCACTGAATTTTTACTTATGCATTTTTCTTTGTTTTAAAACATTTCGTTTTGTGCTCCTTGCTGATAATATTCTTTCAATGGTTTAAAAAATGATTTATCTAACGGCAGTGCTTGAGTTGTATGACTTGGTAGACGCAAGAGGATGACTTCATTTTCATCAGCTAGCCGTAAGATATCAACATTATTGGAATGTGAGGTGTGTCCATCAAGAATTAATAGTGTTGGTCCAGGAGGTTTTCGTGGAATAAAGAACTCTTGAAACCATTGCAAAAATAATTCATTGTTGATATATGACAATTTTTTATTCATATAGATTTTAGAGCCTGGAAGTAATCCATGTGAATATATAGGGTTACATTGAACACTCTTTAGAATTAATACAAGGGGTAAGAAAACACCTTCGGCATTGTTACAAGCTACTAAACTGATACTTTCTCCTTTTTCCTTTGAAGTAAGTGAATGTACACACTTGCTTCCTTTTGCAGCAACAACTTTGTCAGGTTTATTATTTAGTTGAATGCCGGTTTCGTCCATGTTGTAAATTTTGTTCGGTGCATTTTGTAAACCATTTTCGTTAAGAATGGTTTCTAGAACATCAAAAAATTCATTAACTTCTGACCTGTTCATTCCTTTGGCACGTGACAAAGATAACCCCTCACTTTTTCTAATAGATAGTTCATCGGCATGCCGTTCTATAAAAGAAAGAAACCAATGCTGGCCTGCCATTTCTTCTTTTAACCCTCTAGGGCCAAAAGATTCTTTGCCTAATTGTTTTGTAAATGAAAATGCAATTCCTCTAACAAGCGCTTGCGTAGGGGGAAATCCAGATTTTTGAAGTCATTTAATGTGTTGCACCAAACGTTTTTCATTTTCAAATCCTAACGCTGGATGTTTGCCTAAAGTTAGTTTTTTGGTAAACTTATTTTGTAGGCGCCTTCTAAGTGTTCGTGATGGAATACTACTATACTCTACTCTATTCGCTGCATTAATTCCCATTGTTTTGGTGGACACCATATGCATTGCTTTGACCAGTTCTGCCTCAGTCCATTGGGCTCGAATTGTAGTGCTGGATTTTCTCCTATATTTTCTCAGCATTGTTTCTGTAATATGCGAAATCAGATATACATTTCGACAAAAAAAAACTTAATTAAATGGGGGCAACTATCCTCGTCGCATCTGGAGCATAAATCCTTTTTATGAATTATATATACTATGGTATAGTTGCCCCAGGCTGTTTTAAATTTCCCTCTCATTATATTTGTTCAAATGAATCATGAACCTAACCTATGTTTGTTACAAGTAACGTAACACAAATGTTATTGGATTCTAAGATCAAATGTGATTGAGAAAGCTTTATATATCAATCAACTAACTACGCCATTTTAAGAAGAATGGTGTCATACTTTATAAAATGTCAAATATATGAAAAACTTACCACTTTACTTTAACTCTTTTTTGTAATTTGCCTCCATTTTGATTGTCTAATAGACATCTTACGAAACGCAACGTCATCATGTGCGAT